>PVLA01010566.1:0-62126 GCA_004027455.1 Hydrochoerus hydrochaeris
CACCCGGGCAGGGCCCACACACCCGGGCAGGAGCACACGCACCCAGGCAGGAGCACACGCACCCAGGCAGGAGCACACGCACCCAGGCAGGAGCACACGCACCCAGGCAGGGCCCACACACATGCATCCTCCAGGCCCAGGCACCAGCACACGGGGTTCCTAGTCTCTAATCCAGGTGTCAAGTGCAGCCAGGCTGCTCACTGTTCTCTGTGTCACCCTGGGCCAGGGGCTGGCTCTCCTGGAGCCAGGCTTCCTGTGAGATGGGAGTGTGAATGCATATCTAGGGGCTGCTGTGCGATGAATCAGCACACTTGTCTGAAAAGAGCCCCACATGGAGCCTGCAGGAGGTAGACTGAATTTAATACCTTCTTCCCTTTCCCAGTAGGGGTGAACCTGCACAGGGGAAAGTTTCCATGTGAGTCAGCCACAAGTGTGGGATTTAAACGGAGGAGACACCCAGTGGGGCTTTGATCACCCCCAGCTTCTGCTCCTGTCTTCTCACCAGCAGGTAATGCAAAGAAGGAAGTGCTAAGGGGCATTAACACTTGCTTTACAGCAGGCACTGTTCTAAGAACTGCATGTTGTTTTAAATATTTTAATTCACACAGTGAGTAGGTAGTACTGTAACGCTACTTAACAGAAGAGGAAACTGAGGCACAAAGAAGTTGGGTGGCCTGCCCAGGTGCCAGAGCTGTTAAGTGGTATGGCCAGGACGCGAACCCAGGCTGTGCTATGCAGCAGCCAAGGACTAAATCACACTGTGGTACTGGTCTTGTCTGTCAGGCTCCTTTCCTCTTTAATTGGTTTAGGATCCTGCCCCAACTTTTCATGAGGTTTTTTTTTGCTTTACCTTTTAGTTACTGATCCTGCAAACACCGAGTTGGACCAGACCTGGACTACAGAGCTGGTGACTTGCACAGCATCCCTGGGACCAAATGAGGCAGCAGGAAGGGGAGCAGCCAGGAGGAAAGGACACGAGGTACTCAGGGTATTCAGACCAAGCAAGAGGAGGCCCTGGGCTGGCGGTCCCTAGATGCTGTGGTCTGAGTTGGCTGCAAACAGCAAGTGTGTGGGAGGAGGAGCTCTGGTGGCAAGCATGGTACAAGGAGAGATAAGAAAGCCAATGTCTGGCATGGTCTCTGGGAACAGTGAGCGTCCAACTGGGCTGGAGCCTGCTAGTCCCCGCCAGGCCATGGGCCTTGAGTACCAGACCTCAGTATTAAATTCCAAGTGCACTGCAAGATTCAATTAAGACGGCAGGATGAAGATCCGCCCAGAACCATCTCTGGATTCTGCCCTTGATGGTGGCCACTGACCATCCTGCAAACTGTGTCAGGTCCAAACACTCTCCAGCAAAGCCTTGTGGGAGTCACCTCTCTCCCTGAAACACCTGGATTTGCTTTTCTTCAAAGCAGAACCACACTGGTACACAGAGGATAGAAGGCCTGTGGGTGCCAGGAATGGCCACTGCCTGAGAGCTGGCAGCCAGAGAAGCATGGTCTCCTAACTGCCCCACGCATTTAAGCTCTTTTCATGCCATGCTATAAATAAGTCACTTTGAGACCTGCTCTGTATAACACACGGCGCCAGGATCTGAGAAGGAGTCAGAGAGGATACTGGATGGGGCACCACAGATAGCTACTGACTCCCGCTTCCCTCCCTGTTACAAAATCAGCCTGGTCCCCAAACACTAATCATCCCCTCCCCAGTTCTGTAGTCACAGCCAAATCACGCCAGCCTTGTGGCCGGCGTTCCGTGCTATCCACTGACACCCCTCCCATGGGTCCAAAGAGGCCTACATGACTGTTGTTTCCCCAGGCCTGTTAAACGATTGTGTCAGACACAAGGAAAAAATTCTGCTAATTTCAGAGCTGGGAGGACATTCCTTTTCGTGTTCGATAATGAGACCTGGGTTGGACATGAAATTCTAATCACCCCTGAACAAGACATGATGCTGAAGCCAGTCCCACACAGCACAGTCACATGTCTGCACGGCTATTAGGCGTGCCACTCTGGATTCAAGTCCCACAGGGCAGGGGCAGAGATTGCTTCTGGAGCATGCAAGAGTGGCAACAACTCGTGCTTAGAGAAGCAGAGAGAGAGAGGGGGGAAGGGACAATGTGGGGTCCTTGCTGGTGCTGAGAAGGAAGAACTTGCAGGAGGGGGACCACCACCTGCAGAAGGGCCTGCTTTGTGTCTGTCATTTCTCCCTTGGGTGGGGGCTGATTCCAGAGCATGAGTGCAATGACCTGCCCATTCCCACCTGTCAAAATCCTACCCAGCTGGGGCGGATGTGCATTGGCTCCCCCCACCCCCGTTCCTCCCTTTCATCCTCCTAGCAAGAGGCCAGAACAGAGGGATCTATGTGCTCCGGAATCCCAGGCAGCGTGGGCTCTGGTCGTGAATCAGGCCGTGCTGATCAGAAATGAGATGAACTGTGCGAGATAGCTTCTGGCTGTGACCTCAAGCATTCATGCTGCAGCTTCCCGGTATCAGATATGCAGGGCAGTGGCGGAGGCTTCTTGTTCACACTCCATGATCCCTGGACCTCAATCCTTCAATGTCTTAGAGTTTAGAAATAGATGTGGGAATCACCTCCCCCTCCCAGGACCCTTGGAAAAATATAATTTAATTTCCCTCTCTGAAAGTTTGAAAACAATGCCAAAGGGAAGCAAAAAGGAAAGGGAAGAAACAATCTGTGCAATGTAGGAATCACTCAAAAGGCTCAGTCTGGAACCTGCTCTTCAGTCCTGTAAACAATGTTGTCTTACCTCTTCTGCTCAGCATACCACAGTGGCCTCTGTGCTAGCATTTGTCCCATACTAATAAATGATGCCTGCTGAACCACACTGCTCACAGCCACAGCAGTCAAGTGCATGCACTACTGGGGACACTGCTGTTTAAGAGGAAATGCAGCCTGGCTGTTATGGTTTACATATGGAGTGTCCCACATATGCTCACATATTAATCCCTAATCAGCAATGTTCAGAGGTGGGGCCTAGATAGGTGATTGCACCATGAAGATACTAATGCACTGATGAGTCTATAGCTGAATGGGGTGTTGGGAGGAGGGGTGTAGTCACTGTGGGTATCACTTTGAAGTGTGTATCTTTTTGGCTTTTTTCCTATGCTCTGCTTTTGGCCACTATGAGATGAGCAGCTTTGGTCCACTATGCACCTCCACCATGATGTTTCTGCTTTGGAATCAGCTGACCATGGACTAAAACCTCTGAAACTATAAGCCAAACGACCCTTTCCCTCTGTAAACTGTGAATGTCAGGTATTTTGTCTCAGTGATGGAAAGCTGATTCATACACTCATTTTGTCAAAGGCAGAATGGTAGCTTTGGAAGATAGTCCTGTTTGGTGTCACCCTAGGGCTCATTTATGTCCAAGGTTCAGGTGGGATGGAGCATGTCCAAGGCTGAACACCGGGACAACAGCTCAGTTACCTACAGGGCAACTAATAGTGCTCAGTCAAAGGATGAAAGATGTGATGGAGGGAGTCCTGAGGGAAAACTGGAGACATGGGGCTGGGCCATACAGGAGGCAGCAGAGAGGGAGCATCATGTGTTTGCCAGATGCAATTGGGACGGCTAAGGCCAGTTGTTTATTAACATGGGTTTGGTTGGGACTATGTGCTCAGGCACAGGGAGAGCCAGCTAGATGTGGGTGTATTGCCTTCTCATCAACTAGATGTTCCTGTCACTCAAGAGAGTGACACACAGCCAGAGATCTCAAAACCAAGGGCCAAGAACATGTGCTACATGAGCCATCTAATCCATACCATGGTGGATCTACTGATACACCTGAAAAACTCACCACTGTTGTCAAATTCCTGGGCAAGTAACATCTACTAGGTGTTTATTTCCCCTCACAGTTCTAGTTGGAATGCTTTAAGCCAGTGCCTCCCAGGCTTCACTGCCCATATGAGTCACCGAGGGATGTCACAAAATCATAGCATGATCAGGAGGCCCAGGACCAGTATAAGCGGCGCACAGGTACACTGCCAAATGTCTGTGCCCTGGGCCACAGACGTGGATTCACACCAACACACACACACAGAGGAGTGGCATCCAACCCCATCCAGCCTGCCCACTTGAATCTGCTCGCCACCTAATTTTCTGGCACACCTCCTGCTCCACAAGACTCTCAGAAAACAGAATTTAATTTCCCTTTCTGAGGACTTGTGAAAACTATGCCAAAGGGAGTGAAAAGGAAACAGGAGGAAGAGTGACTGAGAGCTGAGTATTACCAGGACCACGTAAGGCTATGGTGGAAACACACCCTGAAGGGCCTTTCACCCGGCCCGGAAAGTCTTATTCTGTTCTCTGGAGCCCAGGGAGGAAAAGACAGAGGACACAACCAGTGATCATGAGAAGAGCAATTGAAATGGCAGACAGAATATGAAAAGTGGCTCAGCTTGGCTGGGGGCTGACAAATGAAAATCAAAGTAGTGCCGAGATATCACTAACTAGGAAATCACTCACTACTGCTCTGGGGAGCCGGGACAGGGACTCTCACACTCTGCCCAAGGAAATGAGAATTAGTGGGGCTTATTGTACAAACAATCTGGAAATATTTGTTAAAAATATAAATATACGTATCCTTCAGCTCCACACTCCTACTCTTGGGACTCTACCATATTCCTGGGAGATAAAACCAGTAGTTTAGTCGGGTGTGGTGACACACACCTGTAATCCCAGCACTTGGTGGGGCTGAGGCAGGAGGATCCCCACAAATTCAAGGCCATAGGGAGACCTTGTCTCAAAACAACAAAAATAATAACAAAACCCCAGCAGTTTTAGGGCACACATGCACAGATACACACATGTATACCCAGGGATATTTATGACAGCATTATTTATAAGAAAGAAAAACTGGAGGCAATGTGAATGCCCATCACAATAAGAATGATTAAACAAGATACAGCCCAGCCAAACCACAGAATAAAAAACAGAAGGAAATAAGAGGTACACCCACTCACTTGAGAAATTTTTCTATGAAATATTGATGAGCAAAAGGAAAATGCAGTAAAGGTAATTAATACCATTCTAGTCTTGTAGAACAATTTAAAAAAAACTTGCACACACACAGAATACTGTGGATGCACACAGACATCTGTTTATCTGCGTATGTAACTGTCTGTGATTTTTATAAGCATAGATAAAAGTAGAGAAGGATTTGAAACCGTTAAAGTGAGTTATTGTGTATAGAGTAGTGACGAGGGCAGCACAACAGCAAAGAAACACACACACACACACACACACACACACACACACACACACGATCCCATACTACCAGGTGGTGGAAATGCAGAGAGCAGGCTTCACGGCTTTGGGAGGCCTTGCTCTCTTTCCCAGCCATGCCCCTGGCTGCTCGCTGTTCAGGGAGGATTCACCACCCTCCACAGCCACCTTATCCAAGGTGTGAATGTGGAAATAAGGTGTCACATGTCCTGTCTTCTCTCCTGTCCATCTGATCAGCCACAGCCCTGCCAGACCAGCTGCATTCCCCCCACCCCGCCCCGCCCTCCCTCTTCCCTCTACAGAAAGCAGGCTCTGTGGGCCTCTCGCTCCTGGCAGCAACATTGTCACCTGGGGACACTAAGGTTGAGGCCAGAAACAGGGCCAAGCAGGCAGGCAGGAAAAGACCCTGCCCTCATCCTCCTTCAAGGCTCCGCCCCGGGCTCAGCTCCTGTGGGCAGCTGCCACTAAGGCTACAGCAGAGGGTGTTGGTCCCAGGCAGACTGGGTCCCGATACACTTTCGGTGCCCAGGGGCCAGTCACTCCCTGTCCCCTGCACCACAGCCTCCCCTGCAGACAACCCCAGGAAACACTGGGGAGAAGGGCTCAGCTGTGCCCAGGACGACAGATCCGTCCCCTGAAGCCAGGCTGCTGTGGGTCCTGCCATGTGCTTTGCTGCACCCCCTTATGGTGCGTCCCTGCTCTGTGTCCTGCTCTGGCCACAAGGAAGCACTTTAACAGGGATGCTGTCCCGGGGCCTCCCCATCACCCCAGAGCTGGGTGCTGCTCATTCGCTCCTTCTCGGCAAACAAGGCTATGCTCACAGGCTGCAGGCAAGGGTCCACGTCCTCAAAAGGGACACATGTCATCTGCAGGAGGCAAACTGTCAGAGACACTGAGTGGGGAGGGGCAGCTGAACCCTCCAATTTCCCCTAAAGCCTCCTGGGCGGTGACTGGGGCCACACATTCCCCTGAATCCTGAGAGGGCAAATCAACATCCCTGCCTCCCCACCGTGTGGAGTGCCGTGGGCTGGAGTTGGGCATGGGGCAGGCTGAGGAGGGAAGCTTGGGATGGCACCTCCCCAGACTTGCCAAGGGCCCCAGGGCCTGGGCCTCCAACCTCACTAGCGCAATCCCTGCTCGGTCCTGGAGTTTTGGGCCCAAATCCTAGGAGCCATTTCCAGGGATAGAGGCAACAGTGGGCCCATGTTTTACAATTCTCGAGGAAGCTGGGGAAATACGCTTTGCAGGTTTAGGTCCCCAGAGGAGGACTCCTCAGGAGCGTGGTAAGAGCACAGCTCCGTGAAGCTCTGCTATTTGCTGTGCAACACCAGGCAAATCTCTTTCCTGCGTTGAGCCGCAGTCTTGTCTCTGATAAAGCAGAAATAACCTCTATATAATGCAACGGGCAGAAAGGGAAATCGCGTAATCACTGCTCCGTCAAGAGGACTTTTATTTCTGGGTAGCTGGTGCGCAACGATCAAGACTGGGTGAACACACTGAGCCGCTTTCCCCCAAAATGAAACGAACAGAATGGGCTGGAGACTGAGTGAGGACTGGGGGCGATGACAGTGTAAATCCAATCCACGCACAGTCTCCTTGCAGAGAGGAGGTGCCAGGCACTGGAGAGGCACTAGCTGAACCCCGCAACCATCAGCTGGATGCCACCACACAGGGAGGCCTCAAAGGGCTGTTTCATCCTTGCTCCCCTGGAACAATGCTGAATGTCCCGAATGACTCTTCTGTTCCATGCAACACAAAAATTGCAAACATTTTTTTAACTGCCCTGTGTTTTCCTAGCTGTTTGTTCTTTTCTGGAAGGTCCTAAGATCACAGAAAGGCATCCAAAAACAATAGCTTGTAAGCCTTCTCTGTGCAGTTGAAACAACAAGGCCAGGGGGCCCTGCTGAAGGGGCTGGGGGCTGAGTGGACAGCAGGAGCTTCCTGCGGGGACCAGGGGGCTGGGTTGCCAGCGGCCCTTCTTTGGGATCAGGTTCCACTCCACACTCACATGGTCTCGCTCCTCTCTGAGAAGCTGAGATTTCTCCTGTCCTCTGTCAAAGGCCTCCATCAAAGCCCCAAGGGCAGGATGATCTGCTCCAAGGAGGGCGGAGCATAATGCCCAGTAGAAGTGGCCCCAGGATGAGCGAGGGGCCTTGGTTCCCACATCAGGGCTCTGAGCTGGCCTTGGGTCAACTGCAATCTGCACCTCCACTTTTTCATTTGGAAAATGGGTTTAGTACTGGTATCAGCATCATCCTCCACACTTCCCAGGTGGCCAAGGTCTGGGAAGGTAGAACCGCCCTTGCTGCAGGACCCCTTTCTCTATGCAATGGGCCCTGAGTCAAAAAAGGTCCTGAAAGAAGGGACGGTGGCATCCAGGGCAGAGAGGAACTGAAGAATCCCAGTAGCCGTGGCCCAACTTACCCAGACCTCTGGTCCTGCCCATCCTGGTAACCCTCACACCCTCCATATCCTCCATCCCTGCTCTGCACCAGAAGCCACGTCAGCCACAGGCGGTGGTCCCTGCCTTGCAACCCTCCTTTGTACTCTGAGTCTGAGGCTGGGGCTAGGAGACTCACCTGTACATCCTGCAGACCAACACCTCAAGCCAGAGGGCCTACAGCTGAGCAGGGCCAGGAGAAGCTCAGAAGGGGCTCAGCAGCCTGTGCTCACCCAGCTCTGCCCTCCACTGGCCACGCATACACAGCCTTGGAGAACAAAAATGTGCTATTTACAGGAAAAGGGCTGGAACTGCAGATCAGTATGTGAAGTGGAATAAGCCGGAGTGAGAAAGACAGGTATCATGTTTTCCCTAGTTTGTGGAACTGGTGGTGATGGTGGGGTGACATGAAAGTAGAAGGGAGACTGATTAGAGGAGAAGTAGGGAATACAGCTGGGCGGAGGGCATTCAGGGAGCCTTGGTGGCGAGGTAGGGCTTGAGGGCGGTGACTGGATCCCGGGCTGTGGCTTGCTGGCTCCTAGGAGGCGGCATCCAGCTGGAGGCTGGCATGGTGCGTGGCCTGGAGTGTGTCTCCCTCCCACAACCCTCCCTCCTCTCTCTGTTTCCTGACCTCCACCCTGTGAGCAGCTTTTCAGCTTCCAGATCCCTCATCAGGCCATTTCTGTCATGGAGCCCTGCGACAATGAACTGAAACATGAGCCAAACAAACCCCTTCTGGAAGCTGCGGATGTCAGGATTGTGCTCCAGCAAAGAGGAAAGTGACTAATACGGAAGGATAAAGGGGGACACACATGAACAAAATCCATCATATGTATGTATGAAAACGCCACATCGAAACCCAGTATTTTGCAAAGCTAATAGGCACTAATAAAAATATATTTAAAAAAGAAACTCTAGCGCTGGGACAAAAGCACATGTTTAAAAAAGAAAACACGAGCTGGGTGTGATAGCACACACCCATAATTCCCAGTACTTGAGGCAAAGAGGATCAAACCTTCAAGGCCAGCTACAGAGTGAGTGTAAGAGTGACCTGGACTACAAAAACAAAGAGTCAATGAGAGAGAGAGAGAGAGGAAATAAAGAAAAAAGAACACACTGGGAAGCTCTCCTTCTGTATATGTGTCCTTGAACAGTATCTATCAGCATTTATCCCTCAGTTCTCCCTCCCCTGCGTCCCAGGAAACTATCTATAGAGCTCCTTTAACATGAAATCATACCAGAAAAAGGAAATCATAACAAAAGGGCTGAGGTTAAAATGCAGGCGGGGAAGGTAAGGCTCTGTCTGCCCCACCCTGGCCTCCAGGAAAGGCAAAATCCCAATCAGGGTCCAGCCACAAAGTACCCCAGGCCCAAGCACCCCGAGGCCTGGCTCTAGCAGAGCTTGCACGGGCAGAGAAGGGTAGCTCCCAAGTGACTTCCCCTGAGTAACCAGCTCCGCTCCATGGCAAGGGGCAGAGGGTTTGAGGAGGCCACTGCCAGCCCCGAGCACCACAAATCAGCAGGGAAACTTCAAGAAGGAGGAAGGAGTATTACTTTCACGCTCTGGATGGCACATACCAAACCTGCTCGCCACCCTGCCAGCCAGACAGCTAGGGACGATGTGCTCCCTCTGACACCACAGGCCTGGGAAGAAGGGCAGCTGGTGTCTCGTCTGCAGGCATCCAAGGATATCGCACTCGGGGTGCAGCGAGGCAGGTGTCTGGCTGGAAGGGACGGGGCGGGGGCAGTGAGGCAGGGAGCCTGGGTACCTGCTGGGCTCTACAACAACTCGCTCGCTACATGACCTTGAGCCACTCCTCTGGTCTCTTTCTCCTACACTGAGAAACGAGGAGCTGGAAGAGATAATTTCTCTGTTCCCATTCAGCTGTGACATCCTATCACTCTGCTAGATGGGAATGAGAACCGGATCTAATCAGCTAGAACTAATTCATCCAATATTTTTAGGTAGCTTCAGCGTGCTAGCCTTTAACTTGAAAGAAAGAAAGAAAGAAAGAAAGAAAGAAAGAAAGAAAGAAAGAAAGAAAGAAAGATCCTAGTTTTCACATGCATGGAGATGCAGGCAGTGAAGGAGTGGAAGGGCCCAGCCACCACCACAGTGGACAAGTTGCCTCGACCCCAGCACAAAGGTGTTACCTGAAAATCACCATCGGCATCCACTCCCCAGAGTGTCATTAACCCACCCTCACAAGATAGCTGGTATAATTAGAGTGAGATTAACCTGTACCTATCACCCTCTTTCGACAGACAAGGCTTTGAGGGTTCTGGGGGCGCACAGAGGTACTACTGCCTGAGTCATTAACATCTGTGCTGTAGCAGAGAACTGTCCCTGGGACGTCTCTGGAGGCAGAGGACAGTGTGTCCTGTGGTTGGAAGGGCTGTGTCGTAGGAATCTGTTTGCTGAATTATTAAAGGCATTCTGCATACTGCTCAGGCTTCCCGTGACAGATGGCCTGGTGAGCCAACAGCTCTGAAACCAATTAAGAAAGACCTCAAATTCTGAGACAGCAAGCACCACCACCACCAATGTCTTACAATGTCTTCAGGACCTACTGCAGGAAACACAGCCAGCTGTCTCCTCAGACACTGGCAGGGTCGTCACAAAGGAGGAAGCGGCCAAATGTGGCAGGCTCTGGGACCACCATTCCTAGCCCAGGGGACACAGAATCCTAATTACAACATGCAGAGCAGAGGGGCCTTCAGAGGTCTTTGGCCTTTGGGCTCCATATGGTCCTAGAGCCTTAGGAAATAGGTGCTGTGTGACAAAGTGATCCAGGTTAAAAAATTCTAAAGGTCACCATCAACAAAGCTAGACAGGACCGTATACTTCAGGGCCCTGTTGTCTTTATTGTACTCCATGTATCTAGAAAAAGTGGAATAAAAACACTGGCCTCCATCTTTAAGGATTCTACATCCAAGGACTCAACCAACTGCAGATTGAAAACAGCACAAAGGGGAAAAAAAATGAGTCAACGCTGAACCTGAACAGATGTTTTTCTTGTCATTATTCCCTAAACAATAAGTATAGAAATTATTTCCACAGCCTTTACATTAGTAATGCAGAGATGACAGAATCCCTTGCACTACTTTGCAGGACTGGCATTCCATGGGATTCACTTGGAGAAGTGGGACTCTAGTCCACAGATTGTGCTTTCAGAGGGAGAGAAATGAAGCCAGACCCCAGGAGGAGTCTCTCATGCTAAAGGATAATGTTTCAGGTGCTTGGTAGCAGCTTTAAGGCAAATTCCAAGGCTTCCTCCAGGAAGTCACAAGATCACGGGGACCAAAAAGCTTCCGAGAAAACATGGGTATGAATCCAAGTCCTAAAGGTGCACTGGGGGGCAGCGGACTGGAGTAACAGCATGTGAGACACCTGAGATGCTCTACCCTGGCACAGAGTTACATATTTTTCCCAGACAACTGCTTAATGCGTCTGTGCCTTCCCTGCTGGTCTGTGCAACCCTCCGGACAACGGTGACGTCTGTTCATGAGTGCATCGCAGTGCAACCTGGGAATAACGAATAGACAGCGCGCTAAAAATATTTGCTGACTGACAGGCTGAAGACCATGGGCTTTAATAATTGCTGCTGAGAACCTAAGATGCCTTGAAAATGTGTCCTATTGTTCCGGAAGTAAGAGCTCCATGAATACAGGATGCCAATAAATGGCTACACCAAACTCACAACCAGGCTCCCAGGGGTGGAGTCGGAGCCAGCACAGGAGCTGTACTTCACTGACCAGGACACACCTGCCCCATGCAGGCTGCAGGTGCACACAGCAGCCTCGGCTATGGAAGTACAGAGGGAACAGGTTCTGTTCTCTCAGAAGCTGCCCTGTGCTTATTCAGCTACTGTGCATTGACTGAGCAGTTACCCACTAGCAAAGGGAACAAATGAAAGGCTGGTATCCACCCCTGACAGCTTATAAGCTAAGAAAAGAGGTCTGTAGAAGAGATCACGTAGGTAACAAAAAGACACTGACATCAAGATGTCCAGGCTAACTGCCTCCCTCGGGAAAGAGAGGGAGCCTGCTTCTGCCAGGAAGCTGCACTGGTATTAAACTGGGGCCAGAGAGTGACGCTCTGAACCTCCACTTCCCCACAACCCTCAACTAGACCAGACCCCAAAAAACGGGAGGGTGAGACAGCTGGGGCCCTTAGTTCTTCTGTCCTGTTCTCTTCTTTGAGGGTACTCTGGAGCCACAAAAGCAGCCAGAGCTGGCCCTCTGAACACAGGGTCTGTCTAGCCGGGACTGCTGGGGCCCAGAAGTGAGCACATGGCCAGGGAGGATAATGGTCCAAGCCCAGGGTAAGTAAGTAGCAGAGGGCTGTGACAGCCACCTCCCCAGCCCCCGATTCCAAACTCTCAGTGGTGGTGGGGATCCCTAATCCCCTGGTAGTGTCTGCTGGCCCCAGGGTTCCCAAACACCATGACTGTAAACTGAAATTGTGCCCGGACTAAGTTGAAATGTCCATGCCAGGAGATGGGGACAGACCTAAGGCTGTCGGACCCCACTGAGCAGAGAGGCCATCAGAGTCTCTGTGTGAGGACAGCCCAAGGAAGCCACTGGAGCTGCCATCTACATCCTCACTCCCAAGACAGGGACCCTGAACAGAGAGCAGTGTCCTCAGCAGGGACAGAAAGTACAGGTGGCACTCATGGGCAAGAGAGACAAGGGAGAGAGCCCAATCCTTTAACCTTCAGCACAACATCGGCCCTGGCCCTTCGTAGAAACAGTGAGGGGAAAACAGGAGAGCTGCTTCCCCTGCCTGGGGAGACGTCGGCAGATGCAGCAGGAGACACAGAGGGCACGGATTCCTGAGGGTTTCGGGCAATCGCTGGAGCCCGCTGGCTGAACCAAGGCGGTCTTCCAACATGCACATGGACACTCCGCGTTCAGAATGCGGCAGGGCTGGAGGAAAACTGGCTCCCCAGGCAGGAGACTGGCCAGCAAGGATCGGGGGCCAGGTAGGCGAGGAACACCATGCTACGGGTTTTTGAGAATTGACTCCAGCTGAGCTCAAGAAAGAGGGCTCCTTCTAAACAGGCTTCCCAAGAAGGGGCGTCCAAGGTCCCTCCAGTCCAGGAGCTGGTAGTGGCTAGATTCACTGTCTTCTGTGGTTTGGCTTGCGCCTGTTCCTGCTCAGAGTACTACAGATTAGGGGGCTGGAAGGGACAGAGCCTGAAACAAGATCTTTGGTGTGGACAGCTTAAGTGTGAAGAAATCTCAAGGAAAAAAGGGAGAAGAACCAAAAAGTGGGGAAACCCAATGGATGGGGCATGCTACCCTATCAGTGCTGCAGATATGGTCATGCTGAACTCCCATGAGACCAAGCCCGTGACTTCTGCTGAACTTAGAGGCGGGCTGGAGACATCTGGCTGCCGTGGGCTTCTGCTGCAAGATGCATCACATCCTTCACCTTACATGTTTTTCTCCTCGGGCACTAAAAGAAGATAATGCTAAACTGGACTCTCAATCACAGCAATAAAAATACCTTACTTTATGTTTCCCCTTCCTACCTATTTTTCTGTCTTTTGAGACAGGGTCTCCTCGTGCAGTTCAGACAGACTGGTCTTAAACTTGCTTTGTAGGCTGAGCTGGTCTCTAATTTGCAATGACCTTCCTGCCTCAGCCTCCTGAGTGCTGGGATTACAGGAGTGCAGCACCACGCCTTGCATTTTTATTACTTGACTTTAACATTGTTTATTTCTCCTTTATTAGATGCTATCTTAAAATCTTTATTAGTACCTGGAGCTTAAGATATAACATATAAATCAATAAAACATAAATTACAAATTTGGATTCAAGCAGCCTTCTAGCAAGTCATGATATCCTTTGGGATAAATGATGATGATACCATGCACACTACAAAGCTACCTTTAGTGGTCAGCAAGTGAAAATTGTCAATGGTGACAAATACTACCTCACAAGTACACTCTAAGGGTATTTTAAAATTTCTGTTTATCACAGACCCACCTTGAGCAAGCCGTTGCAGTTTCTTTTTCTTTGCAAAGTTGAGCTCCACTCCTAACAGAAGTGAGGTCGAAGAATTGCCTGACATGCGCAGTGCAAGCTGGGATATAGCTGCCATGACAGACACCAGGCCCAGCAGGCCAGCAGTGCAGTGAAGGGGTCCAGCAGGGGGTTCTGCCCCCAGCTCAGTGCTGGCTGCCCCATGGGTACAGACATGACTCAGCACACTGCCTGGGCCTTGAGAAACTTGTGGTCCATGGGCAAAGATAAGTCAGAAGTCACTGCTGACTGGTGCACAAGACTGGTCATCCTGCAGTTCACTGATCCACCCATCCATCCGTCCATCCGTCCATCCATCCATCCATCCATCCATCCATCCATCCATCCATCCATCCGGCAAGGGTTTGAGAGATTGTATAATCAAACCTCACACCCAGCACAGGAGAATGGAAGATGACAGAGTTCATTCCTGCTCTCTAGGAAGAAGCCCACAGGTCTGCACTGCATCTTCTGACTTTGACATTCCTCAGCTCTGTGGCTCTCCTGGCAAAGGCCCAACAGCACGAAGTGACTTAAAATCATTCAGAGGTCAGAAGCATGTAGGGACAGAATGTCCATTCTCGAGAAAAGTGATACAGAAAAACAGCCCTGAAGGGTTCCTCCTCTAGCCCTTAGTCTGATGCCAACACCCCCTCTCCGGAGGAAGCAGACCGGCCAACAACAACACTCACCACCCTGCAGCTGGTGAAGGGAGGACTGGCCTCTCAGAGCCCTCTCTCCTGCCCCGGCTGCCCGGCTGGAAACCCTGCAAACCAGGTGAGAGGTGATCTGACTGTCTTGCCTGGTGTGATGGAATTATGGACAAAACAGAAGGACCCCAAAACCCTCCCGGGGACACAGAAATGCTTTATCTTCCTGTGTTTTATTCTGTAACAGGCTGTGGCAAGCAATACTTGGGTTCATTTTTCAAACTGTTCCCCTTCCAGGTTTTTAGAAGTGGGCTAGGAAATTAAAAGAAGAGGTCCTGAGAGGCAAAGATGGGAGGATTCTGAGACGCCAGGGATGGGTGTCAGCATTCAGCAAGTCTTTGCTTTGGGAAAAAAGTCTTTTCCGCACAGCTCCCCAGTGAACCTGAATGTTCAGAGTGGAGCTTGAAAAAAGGCCTGGGGGAGGGCAGGACAGCAAAGCTCAAATCAAGCTTCTGAAATCACCTAACAGTAGACAGCGATCAGAGAGAGTTCTGAAGTTTCTCTGAACTGATAGTGTAGATCTCTAAAAGAAGTAATTATGCAAGTGTGCAACCGTCCACCTTGTAGAAGGACAGAATCTCAGAGCTGGAAGGAAACCCTAACATTATTAATCCATTTCCTTGTACAAACAGTCCAGGAACCCAAGGTCCAGACCCAGGCAAGAGCCTCCTGGCCTCGGGCCCATGAGGGCCTGTACCCTGTGACAGGGCTGAGGAGGGGAGAGAGCACAGGGAACGCTCCTGTTTCCTCCTAGCTCAGGGTCAGGTCTGCCTAGGTAAGCATGATTAACTCAGCCTCAGTGTGGCCCCTAAGGAAGCAAATGAGCAAGAAATGCCCAGGCCTCAACCTCACCAACAGGCATCATCACCCACCAGGAAATCTAAGCCAGAAGTCAGGGTACATCCTGGACCCAGAGCACACTCCTCCTCCCTGCCAGTCTCCCTATTTCAGTCTTATCCAGACCCCAAGCCTGCATGATTTCACTCCCTGCCACTGATCGCCATGATGCTGCCAACCTGAGCTTTCTAAAATGAAAATGCAAAAAGCCCTCCTCACCTGCACAGGATAAGGTCCAAACGCCACCACGTGCTTTACGACATCCTCCGAATCCAACCCTGACCAGTCCTGGTCTATGCATCTGACTGCTGCACTGAGCACTCACAGTCTCCCGAAGCGCTGGGCACTGGTACCTATGTGGGCCCACTTACCTAAGACAGCCTCTACTCCTGACCAGCTCCTACCTACCTTCCAAGAAGGGTCCCTCCCAGTTGTCCCCCAGTTACCTCCAGCTGGGTCAGGGCCTCCTGTGTGTTTACAGCCCCCTCATCACGACAGCGATCTGTTGCTTCTAACTTGAGTATCTCCTGCATTGTACTCTAAGCACCTGGGATGTGGAGACTTCTGTCTTCAGATCTTAAAACTCTGCCACACGATCAATACTGGCCATGAAAGAATGAGGGAATGAATAAATGAATGAGTACACACACCAACACTGGAGAGTTAGTACAACCGTCTTGTACTAAGAAGCAGCCAGCAAAGCAACCCAAATGTCAGCAGTCATTTTAATTTCCTTGGAAGGTAAAAAAGCAGCTGAGTCATAAAAATGACATAAAATTTTTCATCTTTAAAAAATGACTTTATATAGCTCTTTCGGTACTTATGTTCATTCGACCCTGGAAAAAATATTGCATGTGGGGAAGGCGGTGGCCCCAGGCAGAGAGAAGGAGCACTGAAAGACATCTGCGGAAAGCGGTCAGGATGAACACTGAAGTCTGGATTTATTTTGCAGCAACAGACCTTCTCCTGCCATCATCAGCATTATTATTAATATTGCTATTGTTATTATTGTAATAGCTTTATTGACATGTAATTCCCATACATATAATTCACTTATTGAAAATGTACAATCCAATGGATCTTGTCATATTCACAGAGCTGTGCGCCTGCCACACAATTGATTTTAGAATGTTTTCATCATCTCCAAAAGAAACCCGCACCTTTGGGCTATGACTTCCCCACATACCAAGGTAACTGCTCTGGCTTTTTCCAGACGCTTCACCTATGCAGGAGCACACAGCCTGGCCTTTCACGGCTGGCTTCTTTCACACATCATCACGCTTCCAACACTCATCCATGTGTAACGCACTGACTCACCGTTCTTTGTGGCCCAATCATAGTCCATCATGGGAATCTACCGAGTTTTGTTTATCAGTTGGGTTGTTTTCCTCTTTCGACTAGCAAGAGTGACATGGGTATGAACATTTGTGTACATTTTTTGTGTGGGCATGTTTCAGATCTCTTGGGAATACCCTCAGCATGGAAGGGATGATGTGACAACTCAATGTTTGAGGAGCTACCAGATCATTTCCCACAGCAGCCAGTGTCCCTCTACATTGCCACCAGCAGTGAACGAGGGCCCTGCTTTCTTTCTCCACTTCCCACCTGTCCCATCTTGGAGCTATACCAGCGGTGGAGAACGGGAGCCTCCCTGAGGCTCTGAGTCACATTTCCCTGAAGGAGAACGCTGAGCCTTTGTTCATGAGCTTTCTGGCCATCAGTGTTCCTCTCCTGCCACTCCACCAGGCTCAGTGCAACGCTCTCAGTCCCCAGGGTCTTGGGGTACACCTGTGTCCTTTTTGAGGACCAAGCTTCAGCACCCACAGAAAGGACTTTGGAGCTGACTTCGAAGTGACACACAGAGACTGAGCAGCTTGCTTCTTCTAGACGCTACAGAGCTGGGGTGAAAGGCAGAGAAGAGTGAGCTGGGCCTTGCCGACCCTACAAATGACGTGCAGACACCAGGTGGGACCAGTAAATGCTTCTATACAATCATAATCAATTCCTCAGGAACAGAGGGCAAGGGCAGGTGATTCGAGCTTAGTGGTGCAGTGTGGCTCAGGGTCAGGGCTCCTGGAAGCAGTGAAGCTGAGCTTAGCTTACACAATCAGTAGGTTTCCCCAGCCAGAGTTGGTAAAAGCCATTCTAATGCTTCAGGCTCAGCACAGGCAAGGCTTGGAGGCAGGAAGAGGAGGGACACAGCAGACCACCCGAAGGGGCTGACAGGAGATCACACCTCTGCCAATGTGAGGAAACATGTCTATGCCCACAAATGGGGCATGATCAAAAGGAGCCTGTGTGCCAAAACAGATGTGGCTTTGTCCCACAAGCCACAAGTAAGGCTTGCATGCGGGGCCCAGGACAGCAGGTTTGCCAAGGACCTGCTCAGGTCAGGACCTGCAAACACCAGGGTCTGCCTGCCAAACCAAGGCCTGTGAGCTCTGCAAGCAGCAGCATGTGGCTGCCTCCCTCAGCGCATGCCACCTGGCTACCCGCCCTATAACCTGTCCCCCTCACCAGCGCTGGTGAACCTTTGAGAGCTTTCAATGATACAAACAGCCCACTGCAGCATGTGAGCCATAGAGACACCACCACTGTCTAGATAGCCCTCTTCCGTGCTGGCTTGTTACTTCTCTACTCCAGAGGGAAGCAGCCCATGATGCTGCAGGCAGTACAACACCAGAGATCTGACCCTACACTGCCCAACCATCCTGGAATCGGAGCCCAAACCAGCTGGAGATCTTTTCCCTCCCTCCTCATTTCTAAACACGGCCTTCTTCCCTGCCCTCTGAAGGAGGCGTGACCAACTCTGTGGTCTGTAAGCGAAGGACCCTCTTCTGTCCTGGCTCAACCTTCTCAGAGGCAACTCATGGAGAGGAAGCATGAGGCCTGGGCCTTTCTCCCAGCTGTACCCAGCAAACTCGACCCCCAGCATGTGGCTATGGACAGCATGGCTATTTCTGCAATACCAGCATGCACAAACCAACAGCCACCGAAACGGCCTGGAAGCTGCTGCAGCAGGGAAAGGTACTGCGAGAAAGCGCCGCCTGGGTTGCTAGACACTTTCCACTAGCGGTCCTGCACGGTGGTCACTGAATGATGCAAGGGACAGGTCAAACTGAGAACTGAGAGCAGGGCAGGGAGGCAGACCTGGAGGAGGTGACAAATCTTGATAGTACATGTTGCCAGTGACCCTGGCATACACAGGCTACTTTTACCACAAGAGTTACAACACTGTGCGTGGTAAAAGGCACACTGGATTTTGTTTGAGGCCTGGATCAGACATTTTCTAGTTTGTGACCTTGACAAAATCCTATAAAATGAGACACTGACTCTTCAGTCTGTTCCTAAGAGCCTTGGTAAGTAAAAGTGGAAATGAAGAAAGAAGTCCAGTGGTTAGCACAGGGCTGGGCTAAGAGAATATGCTGGAAGCAGCCAGTGAGACTTGGGGAGCCAGGCAGGACAACTTCTCTACTAAGGAATCAACAGGGCCCTTTAGTGCCCATCTGCTGGCCCTGAGGATGATGGTGGCACAGTGACTGAGAGCAGGAGCCCCAGGGCCAGAGGGCTGAGCTGTGCAGCCGGGTTCTCCGCTTATAGGTTGTGACATCCTGGGTGTGTGTTTCCTTTCTGTGCTTCTGCTTCCTCACCTGTAAAATGGGGACCAAAATAGTGCTGACCCCAAGGCATCAAGGTAATTAAATATCCATGTGCTCAGCACACGATACATCCTCAGTGTGAGCTATTAAACCACTGCAGAAAAAAAATTCCCAGAAACACTGACACCAGCCCTTGTGGGGAGATAACACATGAGGCTTCTCCATGCACCACTCTGGAGTTGAAAAGCCAGAGGGCAAAGGCACATTCTCACTCTTCCTTAGGAACTGACACCCACATCCAGGGAGGTACACGTTGTGATCAAAAAATGCAGTGAGTGTGACATTTCTTTTTAAAATTTATTACATCAAAAGACATATCGCCATGACTCCTTATCAGAAAAACTCTACCTCACTTCAAACATATTCATCCCATCACTCCTGCCACTTCCTGAAGCAGTTCTGGAAGTCTTCTTTCCTGTGTGTCTTTAGTTGCACTGTCATGGTAGCTTTAATCGTCATGAACTGATTCAAAATGTTTACCTATCATGGTCTTTCTGACTTTGGAGAAGAGCCAGAATTTACACGGTGCCAGATCCAGTGAGTAAGGATAAAGACACAGTGTCGTGTTTTCTAAGTCGCCTTTCTGTGGCGTGATACTCAGCTGCAGTATTCACCATATTTTTAACCATTCTTTGTAAAACACAAAAGAGGACTTCCAGAACTGCTTCAGAAAGTGGCAAGAATGAGGGGATAAGCATATTCCAAGGGATGGGGGAGATTTTGAGGGTGACTGATGGCGATATGTCTTTTACTAATAAATTTTTAAATTTCAGCCTTCATCATACATTTGATCACCCTTTGTACAATGTGGGAAGACCAATAATAACAAGAAGGATCTTCCACAGAAGTATGCAGCATTTTAGAGTTCAAGCAAGTCTCCCCCACAAAAAAACCTCTAAGACACACAATTTAATTCTCATTTTCCCAGTGATGCAAGAAAGTGAAGCAAGACTTTAATTCAATCTGTTTCATGCCTCGTCTGCCTAATTACATCCTATCTAAGCTGGACTTCTGGTTAACAAGGGCAGAACAAGCACCCTTTCATCAGTCAAATCTTCCGGTTAACTGAGGCCTTGCAAAACAAAATTTTATACCATCTCATTCCAAAGCCCTGCCTTGGAGGAAGTGGCAGGCAGATGGTGGCACCACACAGTCCCAGGAGCCTGGCGGAAGGAGGCTGGTGCAGACAGATCGTCAGGTCATGCAGCAGGTAATGTGGACAAGTGGCAGCTGAAGCTCTAGATGCCCCGCCTGCTGAGCGGGCAGATGGCCACAGGGCCCTGCCCCCTGATGAGGACAGGGTAATTAATTTTTTCTGAGTAGCACCAGCATCACAGCAGCTGACACCTGCAGGTGGAAAGCTTTACCAGCTCCATGTGTGTGGGGGAAAGGGGTACACCACTGCCTCCAAAGCAGGAGGAGAAAGGGTGGAGAATTCCATAAATGTGCAAGCATTCGGAAGAACTGTGGATAAAAATAGGATCTAGGCCTTCTGGAGAGATTGCCAGGCCGTGGTTAGGGTGCAGGGTCACCTTGACTGGTTTTGGGATCCACCTCAGGGAGGGGTGCAGCTCACTTCTGGGTGTGTCTGGGTGGATCGTAGAGGTGTGGCCTTGAGGTCTCAGTCTGCCCCCTCTCTCCTCCCTCACTGCCACTGCTTCCTTGCTCTCCTGCGCTGGCTCCTGCCATGAGCTAAGCAGCCGTGCCTGCTGTACCTTTCCATGATGACGCTTTTGCTGGAAGCCAGCTGGCCGTCAACTGAATTCCCCAAAACCACGACTAAACTAAACCTTTCCTCCTTTTAGTTGTGAGTGTCAGGTACTACATTCAGTGACAGAAAAATGACTAACACATTTGCACAAGTGACAGCATCTATTGGACTCTAGAATAATGTGTCTGCAAAAGAAAATCACATTTTCAGTCTCTTGCACGTTAAGCATTTCCTATTTTAACCACCTCTGCTATAAATGACTACTACAGGCAGATGCTCTGGGGTTTACCAAGCTCTCAGGTATGTGATGCAGTAACTAGTTACTGTGCAGGTACTGAAAGTCCTAGCAAATATTAGCTCATTTAATCCTTACAACATGCTGCCTTCAAGAGGAAGGTACCATCTTACCATGGCCCAAGCCAGGAGGTTAAATGGCCAGGGTGAGGCCAGTAGGTAAGTGAGGGGCAGGGCTGGAAGGCAAATCCAGGCAGTCTGACTCCAGTGTGTGCTCCTGACATCCACACTGGGCCCCCTTGGCTCCGTCCTGAGACAAGGAAAAGACAACCAGACTGCTGGACCTTTCCAACAAATGCGGGACTCCTGGCATAAGAAACCACTGGCAGTCTGGGTTCTCCCAGGCCCTGAGAACCACTATGGAACAACAGATCCACACCCCAACTCCGTGCATGCCAGGTTGGAGGTTTTCAGAGCCCTAGAAGTCAGTCCAGATGTACAGCAGAGACATGGCGGGCTTTAGCTCATTTTTATCCCAATATAAAATTCATAACTTTTTTAGTGACAATAGAGACAGTGTGGTTCCAGAGCAGACAGAGAAATCCTCCAAAGCCATGACAACGGTCCCGTGGCTGTGAATTCTGGCGGTTGGGAAGTTCTGGAAGCAGAGGCCCTTGACACTAACTGCTATAAAAATGCGCTGCGCGCACCCGGCAGGAGACCAGAAGGTACTGATTTCTGCCCAGAGGAAGAAAGAGAAAGCAGTGCTGGGGGCCATGGTGACTTGGAAAAGGCTGAGAGATCCTGCTACACCCTCATGGAGCTGCTGACAGCCATCCTGGTGTGGTTCTGTGGTTTAAGATGACCGAGCCAGCCATCCATCACACAGGAAGGAAATGTCGACTTTTCATTGAAATGGAGATGAGATACTGTAAGAGCAGAATGGAAAGCAAGAAAACAGACCTGGGCAGCCACTTCCTAACAGTCCTCCCACACTCAAACATCGCTTCTATACACTGTGTGTCCCCAAGGCTTCTCTTTATGTCCCTTTCTTCTCCCGATGCTCCCCACATCTTGAAAATCTTGCCGTTCTCTGTGCTCAGAACTAAGCACAGCTGTCGCTAACCATCACTGGTGATGCTGAGTGATCTTCACCACGGCAGGACTCGGGCAGGGCTGAGGCTCTGTGTTCCTGCAGTGGGAGTCAGGAGAGCTGTGAACCCAGCCCCGGCCTCCCAGTGAGGTGTGGGTGTGCACAGCCAAGCTCCAGAGAGGACCCTCCTTCCCTGGAGGCTGCGCGCTTCTCACTGGCTGGGGCTCCTGGGACACGGCAGGGTGGTGGGAAGGGAGATCAGCTCTGGCTTGTGATGAGGTTCTCTGCGGATCTGGGCACCCAGAGGACTCGGGGAGAAAAGGGTACAGATGCAACCCATGTGGGCTGAGTGCAGAGGGAAGCCCGTGTTTCAGCCTATTATTCAGAACGGCATTCCCACCATCTAGCCAACAATAAGATAGATATGGGCTGCTTTGGAAGCAGCCAGTCCCCGGTATGGGAGGTAATCAAGCTGAGACCTGGTACATCAGGGATGCAGAGGGGACATTCCGATGTGAGCAGACTGGAATCTACAAGTATAGGAAGAGAGTCAATCATTGCCTCTGGAGTTAAGAGAGACACTTCAATTCAACCTTCTCATTTTATAAAGGGGAAACCAAGGCAGAGAGGAAGGCAGTGACTTGAACCAAGCACCCAAGTTGATCTTTCCCTCTCCTCACCAAACAAGCCATGAGCAGGAGGAGGAGCCTTCGGCTTGTCAGGGGGAGGAGAGAGACAGAAAAGAGGCTGGGGACGGGGAGGCAAAGTACCACTAGCTTCAGTCTCGGGCTGAGGACGCGGGACCCCTCCACACCTCCCTGGAGAACCCAGGCTGGCTAGGAACACAGCCTTACCTTGGCACCAGCAGGCTGAGACCCCCAGGAAAGAGGCCACAAGAGGAATAACCATGAGAACGGGTTTTCTGGGAGGTAAGAGGCAGACAGCAAAACTCAATTTAAATTAAAAAAAAAAGAAGCCCTTCCTCCACACCCTTTCCCTCTGCTGGAGAAGCCATGTGTGGCCTGACTGGATATAGTCACACTAAAACCCACCCCACCGAGATTCCCCAGTGATCAAAAATCTCAAGAAACAGCCAGAGGCCAGCCATGTGTGACTCTCTTTAATGACCCGCTGATCACAGCACGGCCAGGGACAGCAGTGGGCTGTGAGGAAAAGTGATAAAAAAAGGTTGTGCTAGCCAAGGTCAGAGCAGAAATCCAGGCTTTGACAAATGTAACTGTGGACAGAGGGTGGGTGGGGCTCAGACACCAGGGGGGAACTGGAGCGCTCTTGAATGGCTTCATGGAAGACAACGGCTGCCTTTAACACACACGTACACACTGCAGGCTCTGAGGGGCTGCTGACCTCTCAATTCTGCTGTCTCCTTGTTCAGGAAATAGAGGCAGCATCTAGGACCCCCCCCCCCACCGCCAGACCTCAAGTGCACAGACAGGATGTAGGGTCCTTGTCCTAACAAAGTGGCCAACTGACCCTGCGTAAATGCAACCTGCAAGATGTGAACATAACTACTACCATCCTATTTCACTGAATTAGTACAGAAAACAAATTGCAAATATGAATGAAACACCAGTAAGTACAGAGCAGGGTCCTGTCTAAGCCTCCAGGCCTGGACAGTTCTCAGCTCAGAGTGCTTGGGGAGCAGCTGCTAAGGCTACAACGCGTCTGTCAAAGGACAGGTCAGGCCTGGACGAGAAAAGGACAGGCAGATGCCCCATAAAGTAAATAACTTACTCCTTGCCTCTGGACTGCTGCTGGAAGTGGCACTGGATGGTAAGAACTTATTATGGTTTAGATCTACAATGTCCCCCCTCACACACAGAGGGTCCCATCGTGTGGAAGGCCACGGGACTGTGGGGGTGCTATGCTCATCAGGGGAGTCATCCATGATGAGTCCAGAGCTGAAGGTGCTGTTAGCAGGTGGGGCCCGGTGGGAGGTGGGCCCTCGGGATGTAACTTGAAAGGGATGTTTTTGTCCCCAGATCTTCCCTTCTGTTCTGGCTTCCTGGATGACCGGGGTTAGACAGCTCTCCTCCCTGTCTTCTTCACCACCTTGCCTCTGCCTTGGAGCCAGCCAATCAGAAACTGTGCCCACTGGAGACCGAGCTCCACACCCCTCCCTTCCTTTATGTTGTGGGTGTTGGATATTTTGTCCCAGCAATAGAAAAGTGACTAAGAATCTTACTCACAAACATCTGGACCCGGAGGCAAGTTCTCAAACTAAGAAATAACCATAGGGAATAAGTGTCTAAAAGAAGGCGTTAGAATTCAACTTGGTCAGGCTGACAACAAGCTCTGGCTTAACTGCATGCAGTCCTGGGATCACCCCCGTAATTCCAGCACGGCCTGGTACCCGAGGGCTGCAGAGAAAGTGCCCTCATCGACTGGCCGTGGGAACCAGGAAAGAGAAGGGGCATATAGGAGTGATGGGTGTCAGAAAATGGAGTAAGGCAGAAAGTGGAAGGGAGCTTCTTCTGGGCATGAGATAGGTGGCATCCAGGATGGCACATTACAGGCAGAAGCTTGAAACACCTCAGTGCTGGTGCTGCAAAATCCTCGACACCACACTGTTGCAGGTTATTTCACTTCTAACTCACGAGCATGGTTCCTCATGGTTGCTCCAATCTGGCCACAGGTTCTCTATCTTTGGCACGGGTCTCTCCATACTAGGTTTCTGTGCCATGGAAGGGGACACAAACTCCAGCATATTGGCACTGGAAGGCAGGCTTTCTCAACACCTCTTATCTACTTGGTTTGCTACACTGAAGTCACATGCCTCAAACATGTCATACTGGAGAAAGGAAAACCAATATACTGATGAAGGAATTGAGGCTTTAAAAAGTTAAGTGTGGTCTGAAAAAGTCATATGGCCAATGTTATAGGTTAGGTCTAAAATATCACCTAAAATTTTTATGTGCATGGAAGGTGACTGGGTCAGTGGAGTCATGCACTGAGGAGTTCAGAGTTGACTGTGCTGTGAGGAGGTAGGGCCTGGTCTCTCTGCTTCCTGGCTGTCGGCAGTTGAGTGACTCTCCTCCACCAAGTCCTCCACCATGCTGTTTCTACCACTGGCACCAGGTGACCATGGACTGAACCATGTGAAACTATCAGCCAAATAAACCTTTCCTCCTTTAAGTTGTGGGTGTTGGATATTGTGTATTGTTGGAAAGTGACTAACAAAGGCAGTAAGTGGTGGAAACAGCAGTCAACCCAGCTGTCTGCCTTATAGTCTATCTCCACAATGGAAATGTTTGCATATATCTTCCCAGAAATCTTAAGTGATCAGATTATATCTCTTGAGCTCAGAGTTCAGTTCCTTCTCTTTTGGGCCACTATTTTAAATTAATAACTAAGCCTTACAAATCTAAAAGATAGGGAACCACCGTGGGAAAACTGCTGGAGGGATGGCTTTAGCCCTTCCTGGCAGGATTTGGGAGCTTGAGAAGAGAGAGGACAGACTGTGTTTTATTAGCCAAGGACTCAGTCCTCAAAGAGGCCAAAGACCTTACGGGAAGACACACATTCCCTGGACCTGTCAACAGACCTAACATGGGTGCTAGGTGCTGAGTGGGACTGATAGCTGGGCACAGGGATTCTGGAAGGCTCTACTGAAAATGGGTGGTTCCCACCTGGACCCACATGGATGAGTTGGTGAATGGGAGAGGGAGAGCATCCTGGGCAGAGGGAGGATCCAGCCATAAATGAAGCTGGCAGGAGGGGAGATGGGGTGGAGGTCCTAGACATCAGGCTGCAGAGCTGGGCCTTTACTCCTAACACAACATGTGGCATACAGCAAGAGCCCAACAAACTTGCAGAGGGACTCATCCATTAGAACATAGACACATCTTGGAACATAGACACCTGGGCTGTCCCTTAGTTGCAGGGCATGGAACTGTGGGTGACCTAAGAGACTGTGCCCAAAATGAAATGAAACAAAGTCAAGCAGTCCGTGTAAGGAGTTTCCAAGAGGAGAATGATGGGAGGGAGTCAGGGCCCAGAGTCAGGAAGGAAAAGGCCAGAGTTTCTCTGAGTCCTAGAAGCAGAGCAGACACTTTCAAACTGCCTGGACCCTTAGTTATGGGAAGGCCAGCTCTCTAGCCATCCAGACAGCCCCAGCTCAGGGTGGTTCAATTTTCACCTTTTCCCAAGCTGGCACTCTGCAGTATGACACTGTCTTGTAGCAGTTGATCACGTTAGAGCTTACTGTGGCTGCCAAGATAGGATGCGAAGCAGGCTGGGTGTATTAAGGATATTTCTGACTTTCACTGCTTCAACTTACGATGGGTATATTGGGATGTAACTGTCATAGGTCAAGAAGTATCTGTATATCTTGGGGACAGAGACTATGGCTTGTTCGCAAGCCTAGAACACAGCAGGGCCTGGACATGTCTGTGGATTCATCACAGGCATTGTTAATACCACTGAGTCTGCCTGGACAAGCCCAGGTGTGCTGAGATGGGAGGGCAGGGATCACTTCCCAGGGAGCTCGCTGAGGCCAGGCTCACATGAATGGCCTGTTTCTCTGGGTAGTCCCAGCTCCAGGCGATGTGCCTGTGCTCCAGCAGGGAGTGTGTTTCTGTCTGTGCCGCTCCTCAAGGAGGCACTGGGTTCTGCCCTTCCAATTCTCCTGGCTTCTTCCAGACAAGGGGCTTCCAGCTCTTGGAGATTCTGCTCTGGACATGCTACAGCCCCTGAAGGAGGCAGAAGGTGACACCTCGGAGCCCTGAAGCCTGGTGTGAGAGTGGTGCCTTTGGTATGAGACCCCTCCAGGTTTCCCAGAGCCCACGGAAGCAGAGCCCACCGCCCTTCACCATCACAGCCATGTGGGCCATACTTACAAAAAAGCGATTCTTGGGAACTTTTGAGACCAGTCAAAAATCAAAGGCAACAGCAAAGCATTTGCACTTTTGAGAGTCAGTTGTGTCACCTTCACTTTTGTGCCTTGATTTCTTCTGCATGATATTATGGCCAAATCCCAGGGATTTGTTTTCAAAATTAGTATATCAGTCCAGAGGCAGTACTGGTACCACCCAACAGAGACAGCCCAATCTTCCAATCAACCCAAGGCCAAAGTCCAGCTCATAAGCTGACATGAACCACCGGGAGATGAGCAGGCAGCTTTCCAATTATGGACTGCTTAAACATCCCCAGGACTCATGCTGACACCCTAGCATTCAGTGGGAGAGTATCAGGGGTGGGGCCTTTGGAAGGTAATAGTGCTCTTATGAGAAGAGATATGACCTTTGTATCCACCATATGAAGACACAGCAAGAAAATAGCCATTTGCAAACTGGAATGCAGCCCTCATCACACGTCTAATCTGCCAGCACACTGAACGTGAACTTCCCAACCTCTAGACCTAAGAGAAATAAATCCTTGTTGCTTATAAACCATCCAGTCTGTGGCCTGGGTTATAGCAGCCTCCACTAAAATAGGAAGATTCAATTATAAAGCAGGATATTTTTACATTTCACACCGAAAGTCCATTTAAAGCCCAGTTCCAGCTCAGGAATGACTCAACCTCCTGGTTCCAACAGAAGACAAGTCCTGATACACTGTTCTGGCTCTGAAGTGGTCCCAAACATTCTTGTAATTGGCTTCATGAGTGACACATTTTGCAGATATAAGAACATAGAGCAACATCCTTCCCACCCTCCTCCCATCCCTCAAGAATGCTGCATCTTCATAGACCTCACATGAGCTACCAACCTTAACTCCTGGGCTTCAAAATACAGATAATTCCAACTTGCATTGGTTCAGCTTGAGATTCTTCAACAGTATGAGAACAATACCAACAGTATGAGAAACCATACTTCCAAATGTGAATTCTTAGCTTTGTGCAAGACAGAATATGCTATCTGGTCCTCTCTTTTGATGCCAGGCAGTGGCAGCGAATCCCAGCTGCTGTTACCACCTTGATTAAGAGGCAAACAACCAATACTCTACAGCAGATTGCATGGCTGAGCTGGCACATTTGGTATTTAGATGCATCCAGTACATTTCCAACTTAAGACATTTTCATCAGCTGAAACCTGACCCTGCTGTAAACCAAGGATCATCCATATCTTACAGATGCTGGGAGCCTACATTACACTGTTAGCAGCCTCTCTGAAGACACAGAGCTGAGGCTGAGCCTGGCTGCACCCTGGCACCTGCAAGCCGGTCTCAGCAGCCTCCCCTGCTAATGACAGCATTGCCCTGTACTGTCCACGGGCCACACCTGTGATCCACGGAGGTGGCGGGTAGAACTAGCTACACAGGTACACTGCCAGCCAGCGCCAGGCTGCACTTTCCAGAAAGGCCAGCTTCCAGCCAAGCTGAGCAACTAGCTGTTAATAATTCTGGAACTCACTCTGTGGTTAATGTACGTCTTCCTGGAAGATTTTGTCTCATCATTCTCCCCCTCTTTAAGCACTGTGAACCCAAAGGAAAGAAAAGAAAAGAAAAAACTCCCTTGGTATAGCAATCAACTGTGTGATTTGTGAATCCATGTTTTGATCACCTCCTTATTTTAACTATATACTGCCAAGTCAGCAGTCCTTCTGACCCCTTGTCCTCCCTCAGTCCCCAATCCTGTGTCATATTCTCCCTCACTCTTTTTCCCTCCATTCCCCCAAACCCAACCCAGCTCTGCCTCATCAGGCTTAGGGTGGCCCAGGACAGCCCTACTTTATACTTGTTGGCCCAGTGTGAGCACTGGTACCCAAGTGAACCCTGGGACACCCTGAAGCTGTTACAGTGTGGTACAAGCTTGTTGTGAGTGTTCAGTGGCCAACCGAAGAACTAAGGGAAATGTAAATATGCTTGGCTCAAAGATCAGGAAGAAGTCTCCAGATGGGCCATCAGAAAGGACAGACACCCTGTGCTGGCATTAAGGTGCAGGTAGGGTGAGGCCTGCGGGCTCCTGTGGGACGTAGTGTCTATGGGACAGGACAGTGAGCACACTATGCTGGGCCACTGCCAGCCTCTCCCGTCCTCTCTCCAGTCTTCCCTTTGGGTCCTTTCCCTCCCTCCCTCCCTCCCTGCCTCACCATCCAGGCCTCCAGTCTCCCAAAAGCATCTTCAGATACTTGGAACAGTTGGCTCACGCTCTTATACACATTAAAGCGAACACCAGCGCCAGCTGCAATAAATGATGAGCTTGAGGGTCCTTTTATTTTCTTCCTAAATTACATTTCTGGAAAAGAATTATGCCTGGCCGCAACGTTTTGTTATTAGGTTAAGTTTGAAATTAGTTAGAGAAACGTTTGATAGAAACTTTAAATTAGAAAATTAAAAGTCATCTCTTTAAAGGAATGAGAGAAAACATTTGGTGAGAAAAAAAAAGAGTTTGAGAGGGCCTGAAAACTGGCAATGTCAGCAACTGAGGACAGAGATGGCCAGAGCCTTCCGAGATCCAGCCCCTGAGCAGCAGCTTTTGGCTTCAATAAACCTTCAAAACCAGATCAGCCTGCCAGTTCTTAAGCTGAATCTGTTGTGTTTTATTTGGCCAGCAGATTATCTGCTTCATTATCAATTTAAAAATCAGAAGTTTTACATTGACACAGATTTCTGATTTCACTCAAAGAAAGAAAGAAAGAAAGAAAGAAAGAAAGAAAGAAAGAAAGAAAGAAAGAAAGAAAGAAAGAAAGAAAGAAAATCAGATGTGGCAACATTGGACCCATATTCAAATTATTAAAAAAAAAAAAAAACCAGAAACATCAACCAATCAGGAAATAGGGCACAGCTGGGCATGGTGGAGCATGCCTGTAATCCCAGCTATTCAGGAAGCTGAAGCACGAGGATCATAAGTTCAAGGCCAGTCTGGGCTGCTTAGTTAAGGCTGTATCGATTTTTTTTTTAAAGAGGAGATTAGGGATATAGCTCAGTGCTCCCTGGGTTCAATCCACAGTACTAAAGAAAAGCAAGGCACATGTGGGCTTTGGATCAAGTGCTTTGCTTCCCTCTCTTTCAGACTCTCTCTGTGTGGTTTTTTGCTTGTTTGTTTTGTTGTCAGAATCTGTTTTTAAGAACTATACTACTTCCTGGAGGCATTTACCCGAAATTACACTGCTCCAGACTGAACCCATGTGGGTTCTGAATCCCACATGGCCTTTCCTGTACCTGTTACACCTTTTCTATTGAAAAGCTTGCATCAGATCTTCTCTCATTTTTATAATTTTGTCAAAACCAACCAACTGCCTCCATCCGATCTTTAAGAGGGCACAGCGTGTGGACTGGAGACACGGACTGCTTTGGTCTGGTCTGTGTGAGTGGCACTCGAGAGTTTGGCACACGACATCCAGGAGCTCCATGAAACTCTCCTTGGTTCTGGCAGTAAAAGTGGTGTAGATAGTTCTGTCTCCTCTACACAAATGGGCTCAAGGACTCTACCACTCCTATTATGTAAATGTGCATTGCTTGATCCCTGTAGGATGCTGTTAAGCTTGGACAGTAGCCAAAAGGATGAAGGATGAGCAAAGAAGTAGCCTGCAAGACCAAGGTCACACTTTGTATTTTCCCCCAGACCCTGCCAACATCTTGGCAGGGGGGAACAGACAGATGAAATGGATGTGCCTGCCTGCCTTCTGCTCTGATTATTCCTTTCAAATGATATGATCTTTATGCCTGTACCTTGCTTAGACACTATCTTCCAGGTGCTCTGAAAAATGAGTCTCGATAGAGTGCAATTACATTACTATGCACATGAAAGTCTTGTTCACTGTCAGCCCAAGTAAGCTGTGAGGACTCCACTGCTGCCTTTTTAATTCCAAGTGCATGATCCCTGGCCAAGTCAAGACAGGTCAGTTCTGGCAGTAAGGGAAAGGGCCTCCATGTAGATACTGTGCTTCGCTTTATTAAGGGAGGCAGTAATTATTTCCACAGGACCAAGGGGAATTAAGAAGAAGTAGTGAAGCAGCAGCCAAGTGCCTGGGTGCCTCACTCCAGAGTGACTGACATTAATGAGGTCTCGCGAGGATCTCTATGGCTTCACATTCCTGCAAGTCCATCAGGACTGGTCAGCTTCACAATGTCCCCAGCAGAGCCAGGAACACAGCGAACATCCAGGTAAATCCTGGTTCCCCAACATGCTTCCTCTTTTAGAAACAGTGCTGTGAAAGTCTCAAGGGCAAGGACAGCTTGGAAGGCTAAGTCCTTGGATCAAATGTCCCTATGGGCAGCACCTTGATGTTGGGAGGTCAGCTGTGCCACCATCAAACACAGGGTCTTGGCATTTCTCTATGATCAACAGTAAATGGTTTGCTTTAAGAGGTCACCCACTGCAGGAGCAGGACACGAGGAGTTCAGTGCAAACCCAGGCTCCATTTACAAGCCTGATGCTTCCACAAAATTCTGCTGCTCACCTGGAGGAAGAGGGGCTGGAGACTCATTTCACCAAGTCGCCTGCAGAAGTGTCATCATGCAACTGAAACATGCACGTGAGATAGCCAAGGAGCCACAGTCTCATTCCCCTCACATGCAGCGAGTCACATTCAACTCAGTCCTTTCCACACAGTGTTTGTTACAGAAAGTCCCTCTTATACATGTGCCACTATGATTTAACCATGCTAAGTGGCTATTTCCCCCAGGAAGATGCTTACAGAGAAGTCTTTTCTGCCACCTGGATTGCAAATAAGGCTCCTTCAATGAGATATTTACTTGGCAAAGGAAACAGGTTGCAGTAGTACAGAAAAGGACAGTCTTCCTCCGGGGCCCATCACCCGGTGCCACACCTTCGGAGCGGGACCTCCCAGGCCTGTCTGGCATGGGGGCCAAGCTTGGAAGGTGGTTCCTCCCAGCAAGGTGGCATGCTTCTTTCTACTGCACAGCCAGGCCCTCATCAAATGCCCACTGATTCAGGTGTGAAGCTCAGTCCACCCTAAATGAACTTCTCAGAGCCACACTTGTGGAGCATACCCACCCACCTTCCAAGAGTCCTTTCAGGGGAAACAAAGGTAACCCACTTCTTCAGCATTTGGAGGGGAAAATATACAACAGAGGGTGCAGTGGCTGTCAGCAAGGTTTACCGTTCCTACAGCAGAAAGTCTTCATGGGTTGGCCAAGAGATCTCTCCAATCAGTGGTCCTGATTAGTGTCTGTATTAGTCTGTTTTTCATTGCTACTGTGAAATACTTGAAGCTGGTGACATTATTTAAAAAAGAAGTTTATTTAGTTCAGAGTTCTGGAGATTTAAGACCATGGCACCAGCGCGGGTTGGGCTTTGATGAGGACAGCATGGTGGATGGCACCACAGTGGCAAGGGTACGTGTGGGAGGAAGCGATGACATCCAAAAGCAACAGGAAGTGGAAGGCGCTGGCTCATTCCTTTTGTAACAATCCTCTCATGAGAGGTAACCTAGGGCCCCCCAGAACCACCCCATTCCTTCTGATGGCATCACCTGCACGGTCCAAGGACCTCCCACTAGGTCCCACCTCTGACAGGTCCACCACCCCTCACATTACCACACTGAGCTACATCCTCCAACGCATGAGCCCTTGGGGGACAAATCACCCCCATAGCACCCCATAGCGCCCCTGCCAATTTGTCTCGATTACTTTCTGCCTGTCTTATTTCCCCCACAATATAACCTCCTGAAGCAGGAACCATGTTCCTTTTTTGTAATCCCTCCAGGCAGGCAATCCAATGTTACACACACACACACACACACACACACACACACACACACGGTCAAACAATACTGGAGAATCTTCCTTCCCATGGATTGTCTTTAAGATGAAAATTTAATGTGAAGGCATTTTCTATAGGAAGTTAGTGACCGCACTGTAGAGAATTTCTTAACGGTCAATCCACTGCTGAGGGAGCACCCTCTGATTAAATATTTGTTCCCTCATTTTTCAATGATCACCTCGAAGAGGCCTGGCTCTTGGCACAGCAGGAATAGAACACTCAGCCCGTCTCCCAAGATCATTAGGAGCCGCCTGGGTCAGGAACGATGTGGGAGCCGAGTTAGGGATTCAGCATTTCCCCAGCACTCATCTGCAGGCACAAAAAGCACCTGGGATCAGGCCCAGAAGCGCCTCCTCTGTCCAGACCTCATCTCTCCACAGGCGCACGCAGGCCCTCAGCACACTCGCACCCCCATCAGATGGCATCTTGGTGCCTCCAGCTTCCCCACGGTGCGGGGAGGGGCACAGCATTGCCGTCAGACAGGAAATGATCCCCTCACCAGGAACAGCCTCACTTGGGTTCTTCTATATACAGCTTTTTCCTTTCCAAAGTTTTATGGATGTCATTAAAAAATGATGACCTCAGTGCCGGCTGTCTCTCTTACAAAGCAGGCCCACCCCTCCACCCACCCCCTGCCCCAGCCCCTTTATGAGTAACATCTTTGGGCTACAGCACCAGCTCCAGGTCCGCAGGCTGTGCAAAAGCAGCACAAGGTGCTACAGAAATCACTATGGCAAAAGATGTACGCTTTGCTCTCTCTTACTCAGATTTAACACTAATAGAAACTAATAGGCTCAATTTTGGTTAATTAAAAAAAAAATACAGGTATAAGGGCCAAGAAACTCATCTTCAGGTGTCAGAGGACAGAAAAAAATTGACTATGTTTTATCTTTGAGTCCTGGTTTACGCGTCCTAAGGGACAGGGCATTCTCTTATGAAGCAGGGCCTCATGCCTGGCGCTTGATGAATTTATATCAGCTGCAAAATGTCCTAGATGTGACAGTCACTGCACATCCAACACGAAAACCTGGAGAGAGATGGAGATGCTGGCTGTTTGGATGTCAGAGCCACAAATCTGCGTTCCTCCCTCATTCCAGCTGAGTCCAACAGGGGTTCACCAACAGGGATACCATGGGTTCACAGTGCCCCTTGGCCTCAGGCCTAGCAATGGCAGGTGTCGTTTTTCAAAAGGATTAAAAATGACAGTTACAGATGAAATGGTCAAATGCTCAGGATTTGCTTTAAAACAACTAGGGCAGAGGAAAAGTAGCAGGGCCCAGGAGGGAACATGGCCAGCTAAGCACTATTACTGGAGCTCCATGGATAGAACCGAAGTGCCCAGAATCATGCTTCTGTCTACTTTTGTATGCACTAGACATTTCCCATAGTAAAGAGTGTTGTAAAAAAAAATTATATACTGAACATACACAAAAAAGAAAAAAAGAAGGAAGGAGATCAAGAGAGAGGGACGGAAGGCAAAGGGCATGAAAAAGGAATGAAGACGTGTTATGCACATGGACCGACTCCCACAAGGAATATAAACATGTACCGCACACATGTAATAATAAAAAAAAATTGCCACGCATAGTGGGGCATGACTACAATCTCAGCACTTGCGAGGCTGAGACAAGAGAATTGCTACAAGTTAGAGGACAGCTTAGGCTTTACAGTGAGTTCAAGGTCAGCTGGAGCTACATAGCAAGACCCTATCTCAAAAAAACAAACCAAAACAAAAATGAAAAATATGATTTCAGGAGGCTAACAAATGTTTAACAAAAGAAGACTGAGTTAGGCGTGCAATGGTCAAAATAGACGGGCAAACAACAAAAAGATGCAGACAGGCATGCAGAGCAGTTGAGTTACACACATACACACACACACACTCACAAACACTAAGTCTGTAGAGAAGTTGTGGAAAATATAATAGTTTCCATATGCTATTTGAAGGTTTAGTGAAAATCTGGTACTTTTAAATAAATAATTACTTGCATGTATTTTTTGATCCGAGTCAGGGAAGAGACACAGTTAAGGCTCAACACGGAGAGAAACTCTCTGTGGGCCACAGTGGTGCTCAGAGTCAGGGCCACAGCCTGGAGCCAGACATTCACTCTCCGTATGTGACTAGAACTCCAAGCTCAGGGACTGAGGAAGCTGGCTTGGGGTCTCCGCAGCCTCCCTCCCGGCTCCAACTGCGATGTCCATCCAAACACCCCCACTTCCTTCCGTCTCTGGTTTCCACGGCTCCCTCGGGACAAGAGATTTTCTTGTTGTCATGGACTGGTTATTTTCTCTGTGTATCACTGTCACTTTCTGTTTTGCAAATGCCATAGAAGAGCTGAGGTATGCAGTGAAAGGATAAGAACTGATGAGTAGAGATACTAAATTCACAAAGGGGGTTTCTTTGGGGATGAAGGGGAGGCAGGGACTTCCTCCCACTTAGAAAGATAATTCAGATTAGCATGACTTACACTAGCAGAAGCCCCTGTTTTACACAGAAGAAAGCTGGGGCTCTGAGGTAGTGACTTTCTAGAGTCACAGAACTTATCAGTAGTCAAGCAGAGACTTAGGGTAGCATCTACCCCATTATGGAGTGCTGCCCTGTGCCGGGCACTATGAATTATCATCTAATGTAGCCACCCACTACTCAGCCAGATACGGTGCAATATAATCTCCACTTTCCTAATTCTCAGAGAGTGCAAGAGATGTGTCCAGGATCACACAGCCATGGAGTGGCAGTGGTGGGAGTCGGTCACACCATCCCTCACTTCCCAACACTCCCTGGGCGTCCCGCACCAGTCCTAGGATGGGAAAAGCAGCTGCAGAGAAGCTGGTGGACACATTCACTCCAGGCATCAGGAAGGAGGCGAGGCTGGCACAGCGCTGTAGATAATACAGGGCCTCAGAAGGCAAAGGAGTGGACACTACTGAAATGCTCAATGCAAAAGCAAATGCCTGCCTGGCAGCGGGCGTACAGCAGCTGACGGAGCCCACCAGCTGCTCAGCCTGGTGGGCCTAGGCTCCATCCAGCACACAGCAGAGCCTGTGGAGAGCGGGGAATGGGACCGGAAGCCACTGCTCCCACCAACAAAGCCACCATTCAGAGGCTCCTCAAGGGCAGAGTGACCCTGACTCAGGCTGCATTCTGGCTCGTCCACTCTGTTTCTCTCCAGGGTCAGCAGGAGCCTGGTGACTTGCAGCCTAGCTGTGCCAGACCTACCAGCCTCCAGGATGACCCGGGCTGCTGTTGGGCCCTTGCTCTGGCAGGGACAGGGGCACACACTTGGGTCTGATGTACCAAGAGATACAGGAGGCTGCCCTGGGCTTGCACTGTCTACCAAGGTCTTCACAGCTCCATGGCTGCACCCTCTGTTCCAGCCCACTCGAGCCAGATGGCTGCCATCTGTGACACGTAAAGCTGCACACTTGAGAAGGGTTCAGGAAAAAACAAACAGGGCACCCTGTTAAATTTACATCTCAGATACACGGCAAATAATTGTTTTGTATAAGTATGTCCCATGTGGCATCTAGAACACATTTATGACACCAAACAGTATTTGCTGTTCACACACAGGTCCTGTGGCTTAAGTGGCAATCTCAAGTGGCCAAGGGTGGAGTACAGAAGGAGGTGCCCAGAAGAAGTCCTCTGAGAAAGAGAACTCAAAAAGAAGCCGAGAGGATTAAGGGAGGAATGCTTTCCACTCGCACACCAGAAATTCCATTCTCCTAGAGATTCCAAATCTGTTTCACCTGAGTTCTCCAGTATCATGTGCACTAGATATATCTGTCCCACTTACAGACAAGCAAACACAGGGTCTGAGCATTGAGGGACCTACAGTGTGGGCCATGGCTATTTATGTCTGAGGGTAGCCTGGTGCCATTTCTCCTATGCTGCACTTTTTACTTGCTGGTCAAAGATGCCTTGATAGTTTTTACAGCATATGCATAAAGGAGGTCCCACGGTCTTCTTGACTTTTCTAACACATTCATAAGGAAGCAAGTCACGAGACTTGTTTTCACAAAATACAACTATCAATTTACAAAACAGGCCCTGGCATCTTCTCTCCTTTTGGTCACTTCCCCCAACCAAACACATCACCATGGAGGACCTGGCTGGGATTCCAGTTCCTGACAAAGAAGCAGAAAAAGGATCAAAGAAGGGAAGGACAGTGAGCCACCCAAGAGGACTGGCACACCACTCTCAGATGAGGAAGGTCACAGGACGTCGGACCCCAAAGAGAAAGCATCCTCTATCACTGTCCCAACATCCCATGATCCTTGTCCAGAAAACATACTTGGTTTAATGTACCTTTGGGGGGGGGGAACTTAAAAAGCCATCTGTAAAGTGGACAGTGGGAAATACTTTTCTCTCACCCCCCTTCAAGCCTTGAGCATTCACAGCACGCAATAGAGAGGAAACAGCCATAAAAATGCCTTGACATACGCCTGTTTGAAGTGCAGTGACCGTGGGACAAGTGATTATAAAAAATGACATGGTGGAGGTGATTCCAAATTTGTTCTGGCTTGGTTATTTTCCAGACCAAATAGCGCTTGCTTAACCAGTCACACTGGGCTTTAGCGCCGCTCAGCGCTGCTAGCAAATTGTGTTAGGGTACTTAACTCATCCCCAGCACACTTTGCCCCTTTCGGGGAGCCCTTGTGTGCCTGAGCACAATGAGTCTCAGGAGGTGTGAGCCACTGAGGTGACCAGATGTGGGTCCCCATAAACTGTGACAGGAGGTGGGGGCCTCACTCTACCCTCCTCACACTCTCCCCTTCCATTCCCACCCTCTGCCTTCCCTAACCCCCACCTGTAACCCCTAAAGTAGTGAACAACTAACACTCATCTGGTCCTCAGAGCCCCCAGTTTCCCTGGGGAAGAAGGCAAAGCTACGCTTCACTCCTTGTCTACCACGGCTGGCACCAAACCATCCTAAGCCTCAGCAAATCCTAAAGCTGCAAACTTTAAAAGCCAATCCCCACCGCCCCCCGAGCCAGCGGGATGCAGAGCAATCATTTGTGGCCTGAGTTATTAGAGGTCTCTGGGGAGCGTTCAGGCGTGTTGAAGGCAGGGAGCATGTCTGAGACAGTGTGTGTCGAGGCTGTGCGTTCAGGCCCCGTCACTGGCCTTCTCGGCCTCTGCCTGCAGCAGCAGAGGTCCCCTGGTTCTCATTGTACACTGCAGTAATTACGAATTCTGAAGGTGAGAAAAACTCATTTCATTTTTTAATCTAAAATCTTTTGGATTTTCCTTTGGGAAGGCTAGACAATTAGAGTGACTTAAATTGTACTGTTTATAAAACCTAGACCTGCAGAAAATACAAATTCTGGCCAGTATTGTCTAAATGAAGTGATGTGGTTTCCAGGTTTCCACTTAGATGACACAAGAAGACTCAGAGCCAGGGCTCACAGGCATCCCACTCTGCTGTGTTTACTAATGAGCCCCGGGGAACCATCCAGGGGCGACAGTCTTCCAGAGTCCTTGAGCTCTGTGCAGACACACGGCTTAGCGGGGGCAGGAGGGTCAAAGAGCAGTGACCACCAAGGTCAGAGCTGGAGGTAGAGGTCATAGAGCACATCTGCTCCCCTTTGCAGAAGGGGCCAAGGCCCAAAGGGTGGTGGGCGGCAAACCTTGGACTAGCACCAAGGACTAACATGTCTAATGCTCCTTCTTGGCTAAACAAGGCCCTGAACACAAGTTCAACTGTGGAAGTCAGAGACTGAGACAGGAGTCAGTCGTAGTCAAGATGGCAGGGTTTGCCAAGTCCTCTCCTTCCGATCCACCTGTGACTCTAGGGCAGCTCGGCAGAGACTGTCACAGAGAACAGCCCACAAGGCTGGAGTTAGTTCCCTCCACAAGGCTGGAGGTCTTGCAGGAATTTCCTGTTGTATGATCTGGGACTTTGAAACAGCCACCACCACACTGAGGCTCTCTCTGTCCCCTCCCTCGGAGGGGAAGCTCACATCTGAGTCACTAGCTGCCTGTGCCCTGTGGCTCTCTATGACATGGGCTGTGGTCCAGGAGCCCAAGCTGGGGGCTGCATGGAGAATAAAGAACCTGCAAGCCCTGGGGCCACTGGGATCCGGGCTCCTTTCAGCACGCTGGGCCGCTCAGCAGTCACTCCAACAGCTGGAGGACCAGTCAGGACACGGAACATGGATCCAGGGTTAGGGGCTTAATTTTAACAACCCACTTCCACCATTTCTTCCCCTACCCCTCTTAAATCTAAGAATGAGACACATCACACACAAAAAACACGTGTAATGCATACATTACCACCTCGGTAGAAAAATAAAGTCCTGTTCACAACCCCCAGATCCTCGACTGGCTTTAGGATTATCTCCTGGGTTTTCCCTGCCAGGTTAGCACTGTGGATACATCACTGAAGATCATTGTTTAGTTTTTGCTGTCTTCCCAAGTAGTGACCATTTGCTCATTTTTTTGTAGAATTCTTGACTGTTTTAACTTGGGGCTACAACAAATGGTGCTGTAAAAAATATTCCTGAACATGTCTCTCTCCTGGGTACTGGCGTTTCTGTTATCAACATTAACAATACAAGGCTGCCTCGTGCACAAAGTACTGTTGCAGGCAGCCAAGTTAGTTAGAAATATTATAGGCAGTGAGACAGGGTAGATCCTCAAAGGAGCCAGAGCATAAGCTCAGATACCTGGCAAGGGGGGGGGGGACACCTGCTGTGCGCCAGGCCTCAAGACAAAAGACCAAACAAATACACCTGTATCCTGAGGATTGGTATTCTAAATGGTTCCCTGTTACCCTGAGGAAGCCTGGAGTCACCATCCCATTCCCCTAAGAAAGAATCACTGCTTCTTAAGAATGCCCACTTTTTTTTTTTTTTGTGGTACTGGGGATCAAACTCATGACCTTGTGCTTGCCAGGCAGGATCTTATGCTACTGAGCTAAATCCTGACTCAAGAATGCCTGCTTTCTACGTGACTTGCTTCCCCATTTGTCCCTAATGTAATCAATTTTACCTGAACTATTAATCTTATTGGCTAACTATGGTTAGGTCCCACCTTAGGCCCATCTGCCTTGTGAGTTCCCAGTCTTCCCCCACCTTGCACCCATCTCACCCCATGGTTTCATTCTATAAAAGTCCCTGGAAAAGACAGAGTCCTTGGCAACCCACTAGGGACCCTTTCTGTCTCTCTTCAGACGGAAGCTTTCTTTCTCTCAATAAATATATTCTACTCTTAACCTCCATTGTTCCTAAAATTTATTCTTTGATTTTAGAGAACACAAGCTCGTGGACATAGTAGGTCGCGAGTTTCATTCCCCTAGATCAATACCACTTCACCGGACCGCTCCTGCCAATCCGAGTTCCAGGGTGGTCTGTCTCCCCCTCACAGTCCTTCTCATCAGTTTCTGCTTACGCATGATAAGGGCTGCGGTGATTCCAGAGCCAAGAAAGCCCAGCTGGTCACTAGAATGGAGGATAAATCTGGATGCCACCTCTGTCGGACAAAGCCTGTGGTTTTAAAATTCTGAGCTTAACCAGAACCAACAACCAAAACAACTGGGTTTTCCAGAAGAAAAATGTCACAAACTCCCCCAAATGAATGAGGGAACATCTCCAGTGGGGAGACACACTATCAGCTGTGAACACTACGTACAAACATGTTCCCAAGAGACAAAGCACAGCAGGAGCACACTCTGGTCCGCCCCAATCTGCCCCCATAACCACCACCTACCTGTATACGGGCTGCATCTCTCTGGCGATGCCAATGACAGCACCTGGCAGGAAATTGTCAAACTCTTCAAACAACTCCCGGATGTTGGTCTTATACTTTAGGTCAAGGTCCAGCTGAATGATCCGCAGGATCTCTGGAGGGTGAGGGAAAAAAAAAAGATAATAAGACCAAGGATGGCAGCACATGCCTAAAATTCCAGCTGTTTGGAGGACTGAGGCAGGTGAGTTCAAGGACAGCCTGGCAACATGGTGAGACCTTGTTTCAAACAAGCAAACAAAAAAGACAAGATACAGGCTCACATGCAGGAGGTCAACCACCAACAGAAGATAAAGTAGAGAGTACAGAGAAGGGCTTATTGTTTTTGGGTGATACAAAGTTACTGCTAGAAACAAAGACCCTGCCTTTCACCAACCAGCGCCCCATCAGCTAAACTTCTTTACAATGGCTTGCCACATCTTTCTTTCCAACTGCAGGCATCCGTTTTATTTAAAATTTGATGTCTGAGCTCCAGGCTAGGCTCACTCTGCTCATTGTCTAAGTGGGAGTGGGAACCTCACCATTTCACTCTAGAAACATGCTTTGGGTGATACATGTGTGGACACCCTACATAAGACTCAAAACACCCAGCAAGTTTCTCTTTGGAGAATAGGAGCTAAATGCCCCAAAGAAGGGAAAGGTGAAAGACATCATCTTCTTAGGCCCTAGCTAGGATGTCTGAAAACCCTGCTAGGTGTCAAGTTAATATGCAGATCTGGAGGAAATCAGCAGAAAAACCTCAGATTTCAACATGCTTTTAATGTACTGTCCACAAGACAGAAGGAGTCCTAATTATTGGTCCTATGCTACTAGCACATGAGAGCAATTTGCTCCAGATGGCTTTGGGCAGAGGAGGAGAGGAATGGGGCAGAGTTCAGCCAGGCTTGTGGGGAGAAGTAAGAGCTAAGGTCATCCTCTTGTCCTTCACCCAGTTTGCCTGACCAAGCTCCTGCAGCATCAGTGCCAGAGGGATCCTGATCTCCAAAGGGTCAGGCACGTGGGTCCCAGAGAAGGGGAACCTGGATACATTCCTGGGTACCGAGGAGGAGGTCTGGCCTGGGAACACACAGCTCGTTTGGGTGCTGATTAATTCAGTGACGGGAAACATATTTTACTTTTCTGAATGTTGGATGCCTCATTTATGAAAACAGGGACACCAGTGGTATGCCTGCAAGGCCAGGATGCTGCCAGGATGAGACTGTGTGTGCGAAACATCTCCCAGGCTGCAGGGATCCAGAGTCTGGACAGCGAGGACCTCGTTAAGGCTTGAAGCAGTCAAAGAACATTTCCTGGAGGAGGAGGACCCAGCCCATGCCCTACACGTAGGCAGGAACAGAGAGGAGAGGGACCCCCAATACCCACTCGAAACATGCTTTGGGTGTTTGTAGTCGGCTATCCCCTCTGGTCCCTGCTGTTCTCTCACCTGCCCAGCAAGCAGGAGGACTACAGCTCTGAGTGCAGGCCCTGGGAAGCCCTCTGAGGACAGGCCCACACTGCTTTCGTCTTAGCCTGCACTCATCGTGCAGGGATTGGCTCACAGTAAATACTCACAGAGGTTTGTGGACCTTGATTGCTATTCTCTGAATTAGTTTAGGAGGAAATCACAGTTTTTTAGGGTTTAAGCAAAGCTGACTCACTTGTTACTTGTCCCATTTTCCTTTGTGATTCAGAAATAAAACCTTACTTAACATTCTTCATGAGTCTTCTAGAAAAGAAAAAACCTTCAGTGATAAGAACTCAACCGGCCCGGCAGAGGAAAGAGAAGTGACGCCAGGCTGCTCCAGCCCTGGCAGGAAAGAGGTACAGGAAGCTGGGCCTGCTGGGCGAACGTGATCCTTCAGCCTGGGCCATGCCACCCCCACACTCCAGGAGTAAAATGACTGTTTCCTTCCTGGACCAAAAAACCAACAATAACAAGAGTAACAAGCAGGAAGGCAGGAAGGCTGGTAACCGGGAGTCTGGATGTCTGGAAGCCTTTGTGGTGACTTTGCTGGCCTTCTGGAATCCTCCCCTAGTGAGGGCTACAGAGCAGAAACAGGCGGAAAGAACCCAACGGTGACCTTAGAAAGATGCCATGGCACAGGGGTGGAAATTCCAGCCATGATGGGCTGTCAAGAACTGACCACCAGGGCCTGGTGACAGCCCATGGCATGCGTGGTTTTTTGCTCATTTTAGGCTTCCTTTTGGCCCATCTCCTGAGCCCCAAGCATCATTATGCAGGGCAACTCTTACCCACTGGTAGAGCAAAGTCCTCACCAGAAAGAGAGAGGACAGCATAGCACCCATAAGAAAGAATTCACATCATCTAGGTTCTGCAGATAAGGAGTGTAGGGCACCGGGGCCTCTGGCTAGGAGATGGGAGAGCATCAAAGATGATGGTGGCCCAAAGGACCACTTTCAATAATATCAACAAAGGCCACATGGAAGCACCATTCTTTCCAGTCATTCTAAGGGTCCAGCGTTGCCTAGACAATAGTTTATTTTTCATAACTGCTCAATATGTTAAGTAGTGTTGTTCCCACTTCTAGATAAAGAAACTGAGGCTTGGAGAGCCTAAAAACATTAGCCCAAGATCAGGGGACAAGTCAGCGTTGGGGTGGGATTGGAACCTCGGTCAGCTTGACTTGAAAGCTGGGCTATGTCACGTTTTTTCCTGCACCCAATCCCCTGCTGATCAGAGAAGCAGGGTGTGGTCCTGCTGCTACCACACAGGGCGCAGGAGCACACAGAAGGGACAGGGACCTTCAGTGAGAAAAATGACTAGGGCAGAGCAAGAGGCTGTCAATGAGGATTGTAAGAAAACTGATGGCACTTTCACTTTAACTCCAGAAACAATCGATGGGAAGAAAAGCCATTGTTTGCTCTGTTCAGTGTGTCACCACAGGGAAGCAGCTCCTGCAGATCCTCTGGGCTGTCAAGGCATCCGAATCCTCTTTGCTCTGCAAGCACCAGCACAAGGCCTCCTTTCCCAGCCACCCGTACAGGGCTGGTGGAAGCCATGGCCTTTTGCACTGTGCCCGAGCATCTGCCTAGTCCAGATGCCTGGGGCCCTGGTGGCTGCTCCCTCTTTGTGCCTTCGCAGAGAGCGCCCCTCGTCCACAGAGCGCCCTCCCAGAGGCCAGGAATGTGCTGGGAGGCAGAGCAGGGATGTTGGTTGCTTTCTGCAGACTCTCACACCCTCTTAATGAGCCCCTCTATAAGCCTGAGCACTTTCCCTGCCACTTAGGGACTGGCTGGCAGTGATCCAGGACACTGGAAGCTGAGGTGCTTTCACCCATGAGGTGTGATCAACAAATACAGTGCACATTTAAATTTTTTAAAAATTTATTCCCATGAAAGACACATTGTCATTAACGCCCTTCCCCTTGCTCAAACACTTATCCCATCATTCTTGCCACTATCTGGAGCAGTTCTGAAGTCCTCTCAGCTATTTTATTGTTTGTCATGGCAACCTCAGTGTCCCAAATGGATTCAAAATGTTGACTTTTGCTGGTAACTTCTGACTTCAAGGAAGGGCCAGGAGAGTTGAACAGTGCCACATCCAGTTCATAAGGTGGATGAAGACATTGCGTGATGTTTTTACGAGCCTGCCTTTCCACCGAATGGTGTCCAGAGGCAATGTCACAGTATATTTTAATCATACCTAGTATTTATGGCTCCTTAGTCCTGAAATGGTTCTGGGAAGCTGCCAGCATTTCCTCTGGGGCCTCACTGAATGAGGAGCTGGTGAGGAAGGAAAGTAACATAGCTCACCATGCTGATGTGACCCTTCACCCAGGTAAGATGACGGCCCAGGAGGGGCAGGGGGCAGCCCCCTGCTCAGCCTGCACTGTCACTCAGACCTGGGTCCAAAGGTTAGTCTCTTATGAAATTATGAAATAAAATGCCAAGTTTACATGTCACTGCTGAAAAGAGGAAGGTGCATACTAGGAATGCTGCAATTTATTAGGGTGAGATTATTTAAAGGGACCTGTTCCTTTGGTCACTGGTCCTGATAGAGCCAGTTCTCTGTGGGAACTATGTCCAGAACATTTATAGGAAAGGCTGACAGGTGATTGGTGATCTAAGGACCAAATGAGATTGTGAAATGGAAGAGACAGCCGCGGTCATGGCTGACGTTGGCTGGAAGGCAGCTGATAGCACATAGCAGGACACTGAAACGAAAGGAACAGACGAATGAGAGAACTGCGGAGGCTCTTGTGGTTTATTAGACTCCTTCCTGTCCTCTCCCAAAGAGGATGATGAACTCCTAGAAAGGAGAAAGGACGTCAAGGCCCAAAGGCACCTGGCACAATTAGGTTCTGGAGTGACCACATAGTGGCCCAGGAAGACGTGACCCTGAAGACGGGTGAGGTGTGGCCAAAGGACAGAAACCAGACTGCCACACTCTGCCTAAGGCCAACACTGGTCTTCACCTCTCACAGTAACCTCAGGCAGGGATGTTAAGAATGCACCTTGACCACGATGATCTCGGAGGGGGGCAGGAGCCACATACAACACTGTGGACCCAGAGTGGCCCATGGGGACACTGGCTCAGTGCCAGGAGAAAGATGCTCTCTTTGCACCCCAAGCCTGCCCCTGGTCCAGGGGAGCCCGCTCATTCCTGGGAAAGTGATTGCTGTTGCTGCATCCAGTCATTGAAGCCTTTCATCTGTCCCTCATCCTTATGAATCTTCCCGTGTATTTAAGTCACACTGACAAGTAGTGAAGAATGGTGTGAACTCGTGCCATGTTCTCAGGTAGGGGGACACTTCCCGATGCTCCCTTACCTGGTCTGAGGAGCACAGCTGTGGTGAGGTCCTCCTGCTGCTGACTGACTGGCCTCTCAGAGAGGATGGGACCAGGACAGGGCCAGCATCCCCAGTGGGGTCTGCAGTTGGGAGCTCTGAACACTGGGTCACGTGGGAGGTGACAGTGAAGTATGTCACCCAGGTTCCGGAAGGGCCCTGTACTCTGACACCTGTTTCTACTGGAGCTTTGGCTGTATGTGGTAGACTCAAAAGTGGGGTGCCACCCTCACAAGGGACACATGTGCTGTCCCTCAGCTTCTACAGCTCCGGCTTCAGGCTCAGGAAAGGCTCCACAAGCTGCTGGCTCTAACGAGTTGGAAAGCAAAGACGGTGCAAAGTGTGAGCCAAAGTCACGGCTTTCCAGGTCTCCAGAGCCCAGTGACCACCATCTCCCCAGGTCCTGGTCCTCCAGGGCATGTCCCGAGGACTGAGGACAGCGACATCTGCTGCTGGGCTCCAAGGCCCAGGCACCCAGTGAGGCGGGGTGGGACCGAACTACAGAGGCCGCATTCATGGCGCTGTCCCAGCTGGGAGAGTCCCAGATCAACATTCCCCTGCGGAAACAAGACTGGGACAACTCGTCATCAGCTTCCAATTAAACCGGCCACAAGACATGTCATCTGACCGTGGATGGAACTACAACCAGAGGGAGTAATTAATGGTACCCAAAAACAAACAGTAAAAGAGAAAAAGACTCCCAGATTTTAAAAAGGGGGGCATTCTTTTCCTCTCCCCTTCCTTCTCTGCCCCTGGTAACAATTCCTGGCAGATATATCTTCACACACAAAAACAACGTACAACAAATGAGATCGGGGAGGTAAGCCTGGTGACAGCACCCTGGGAAACAAATGAGCCTTCTCCGAGGACAGGTCGCCCATGTAAATGCCTCTGTCCCTCTGCTCCACCACAGCTTCAGAGTTTCCAGAGATAAATATTTACCACACATCAGAGCACGCTTGCCGCAGACTCACTCCGGCATAGAGGCTCCGAGAGAAGAGGAAATGATGACAGTGGTGAGCTATGTGGCCCTGCGACCTGAAGCGGGGCCCTGGCAGCAGCTGCCTGGAAAGGGACCCTGTTTCCTCACTGTCCACTCTGAAATACTGCAGCAATTTGCCACCTGCCTTGTCCCACTTGGGCTTTCTAAGGCCTACTGGACAGCACCTCTGGCTGGCAGGAGCCAGAGAGCCTGGACTGAAGGGTGCAGACTTCCCCTGAGAGGCAGGCTGGGGTCCTGGGGGGCAGGACGGGCAGGGTTGTGGTGCTCCATCAGCCATACTGGGCGCTTCTCCTCTGAGGGTCCACATATGAGATGGACGTAGGTCACCACAACCACAGGTCCAGTGGTGTGCCCAGGGAGATCTGTGATTGGAACTGGCGCTGGTGGTTCTCACATCCAACGGGAAACCTGGGTCACTTCCAGCAGGCCCTCAAAGCACCCTGCTTGTCCTTCTACAATGGGCAGCCCAGCTGCAGGGCAGCTGTCTATTAATGTTAAAGTTGCTCTGAAGGAACAGAGCAGAACGTGCCAACCATTCAAGGCCTTGGGCAGATTCTGGGACTCCAAAAACCTGGTCAGAGCAGCACCTCGTCTCTAGGGGTTGGGAGGGCGGCCCATACAGAGCACTCGGTGTTTACTGATTGAGCTAATGAGCCTACCCTGCACGTCTATGAGGGGACATTACAGTATCTCCTCCCACTGCCAAGTGAAGAACCTGGGCTTAGCAACTTATCTAAGATGGCCCAGCAAGGAAGCAGTGGCATAGGTCCCTCACGGGACAGTTTAGCTTCTCAGGAAAGCCTCAGACATTCCAAAGCCTTGTTTAAACCCCGTATCTTTTAAAACAAGAAAAGCTTCTACATGAAGGGAAACAGACAGCTCCAGGCCATCTCTGAAAATTTATGGACAGTCAGGGTTCCCCACTTCCCACCACCACCTCCCTCAGAGTGAAGATTACTGGGATTTCCCTTGCAAACCGAGGAACCAACGGAGAATCTTCTGGAAAAGACATTTCAAGGCCAGAGAAGTCAGCTGAAAGGAAGTCTTTACCGACAACAGCCAACATGTGTAACCTCATCACACACAAGGACACATCCCAGCTCGGGGTGCAATTAGTATTATTACCTCTGCTTGACAAAAGAGGAAGCAAGATGAACGGGACTCAAGGTCACACAGCTGGTGGGGGCTCGCCCTTGAATCTGTCAGCTCTGCAGCCCCCACACCCTCCCGTTCCAGGCCTGGATCCGCCGCTCCGTCCTCCCGGAAGGCGCTGCCTCCCTGTGCTAATCTATGTTTTCCACATTAGACGCCCGCACCCCCGAGTGGTGGGGGGAGCGAAAGGAAATGGAGTTCATAAGAATGATTTATGCAACCTGTTAGCCCTGGTAAAAGGTTTTGGGGCCAGGAGGTTAAAATGAAGGATCACAGTCAGTTTTATGTATTAGTTATGCAACAAACCCTTTCTTTAACCTTGCACGCCCCCTCGCCCCCTCTCAGGACACGCACAGGGAAGCGAGTGTTAGCCGTGGCTCAGCAGGGCACTGTTCACAGCTCTCAGCTCCCGTGCATGGGGAAAAAGGGCCAGTAGGAGAGGAGGCCATACCTCTTCTCCTTCTTCAGCAACACAGGACCAGGCACCTCCACTGTCACCCTGAGCACCCACTGTGACTGGGTAGCGATCTCCTGCTTAAGCACAGAATTTATTTTAAACTTGGCTGCAAAACTTTCAGGAAATGGCCACGTGAAACAACACAGAGAACAGCTGGCCTCAATCCTCCTCTCGCATCCTTTGCCGAGATGAAGTGAGAGCCCGTGCTCTGATTTATGAAGCCAGATGCGCAGAGCGGTCTGATTCCAGATCTCAAGACCTTCCGTGTCCACAGTATGGATAGCCGCAATCCCTCTTGGCCTTCCCATATATTGCACCCTAGTACTTTTTGTTGTGTGTGTGTGGTCTCCAAAAACTAAATTCCCCTTCTTGTTTGGGGCAGGACCCCGTTTTGAGTTTAGTCACAGCAGTCAGATGCCTGGTCTCAGCCGTTTCCAGCTGGCTGTCCTTCATAGCTCCTGGAGTACCAGCTGTAGACCCCAACTCTCCTTAAGCAAAATTAAAGACGTTTTCTGAAAAATAATAGTTCAGCTACCAATGCTCTGCACTGTCATGGTTCAACTTCCCCAATTCCTGGTGGTGTGGTTGTTTTGGTTTGGTTTGTTGTTTTCTGCAGCACTGGGGATTGAACTCTGGACCTTTGCATTGAGCTACAAACCCAGCCTCCTTTCCCTTTTTTTTGAGACAGGGTCTCAGTAAGTCACTAACATACCCAGGCTGGGCTTGAATTTGCAATCCTCCTGCCTTGGCTTCCCACACTGGGCCAGCATGCTACCTATGTTGTAATTCTTTATGGGATTATGGCTCTTGTTTCTAACTTCTGGGGCCTTCTCTTTCTGAGTTAACAATTCCCCCTTGTTGATGGAATTTGAGCCCAGACTATGTTATGGATTTAATGTAAAAGCAGGGAAACCAACAGAGGTTTGGTTCAATTGCCTGCAGCTCGACCCCCATGGTGCCATGTCTCTTGCTCCGCCCTGGTCCAGCCAGCTGTCAGGGCCTGTCAACAGCACCTTTGCCCCGTCAGTTCATTCATAGAACAATGACAGTAATAGAACTAATTCCTTATATTTTTACAGCATGACACCATGTTCAAAGTTCATTCCCAGCTCATAAAATTCTTCTCTGTGCTTTAGTTCATTACAACAACCCCAGGAGCAGGTGCACTCCTGCATATAACAGAACAATGTATAAAGTAACAATGGTTAAAACAATTGTGAGACTGCAGGTAGGCTATCCAGGAATGACATGGCTGTTCCAAGAAGTTATCAAGTGTCTGGGCTCCTTCTGTCTTCCCATTCCGCTATTCTAGATCTGACCTGCATCCTTCAGGTTGCCTCATGGTGCAAGACAGTTACTGGGGCTCCAACCAGCTTGGCAGCATTCCAGGCAACAAAAAGGAGGAAGGAAGAAAGACAATCCATCACATCTTGCTCCCTGAGATGATGCAGACTTTGTAAACATACTTTCTGGAAGTCTTTAACATTTCTTCTTGTTTCTTACTGATCAAAATTTTGTCACATAGATATACCTAGCTGCAAGGGAAGCTGTGAAGTACATTTTACAGCAAAACACTATCCCCAAGTAAAGGAATCTGGTTATAACTGAAAATAGAGTCAGTATAAGATAGCAACTGCTGCTTCCCACTTTATTTTTTTATTAAAAAAAAAAAGCCAAAGAGATCAGGTTTATTAAGGAGATCTGATGGATAATGGAAAACTCAGAACACACTCCTTATCACCTGGCCCACATCCTGTCTGTCTTCCTGGTCCGAGTTCCCTCCTTCCTACTTGCTCTCCCCACAGCACTGCCCTGGGCAAACTGTCCACAGTGAGGTGCACACTGGCCAGAACTCCATTGCATCCTACAGGACTCCTCGCCTCTGCATGGGCCTCACCTTCCCCTGCCCTGGGCCTCACTGTGAATCTCAGAATCCAGTATGGTCATCAGCAAGGAGACCAACCCATAGGAGCTGGGAAGACCCTCGATAGCATCATAATCCCAAAATTCTGGGAGTGTTACTCCTGGCAGTTCTGTGAGCAGCTTACCTCATTTGGGGGAGGGACAAAACAGTGGGGGACACCTCCTGGTGGTGCTAAACAAGCACAGTCTGCTCTCCTTGCTCTAGCACCGTGGCTACCTCTTTCTCAGCTCTAATATTTCTGTACTTTAGCCCCAGTTCTAAGTGTGAACAATGCACCTGCTGCTCTCCCCCGAGATTGAGCTGTCTCTGTTCCTTCCACCGAGGGACTTGTCTTCCTCCAAATACTGTCTTGCAACCCAGCACCATCCTTGGTCTCCTCTGCCTCCCCCTGGTGAGAACAGCTGCAGGACCTACCACCAAGGGAGCAGTGTGGACCACGGAGAGCTCCCACAGGGGTGAGTGCCCTTTGGCACTGTCTGTGACTACAGTGCAGCTGAGAAAAGGGGAATCCTGCACCATGGCAACTTCCACGAATCCAGACATGCCTCTTAAGGCATGATCAGAAGGAAAGCGTGACTGAAATACACAGTGAATGTTTAAGTTTTAAAAAAATATATTACAGTACAAGACATGCTGCCACTGGTTTCCCGTCAAAATTCTCTCCCTCACTTCCAACACACTACTTTCATTGCTCTCTCCACTTTCTGAAACTGTTCTGGAAGTCTTCTTTCCTAGTATCTTTGCAAGGTGTGATAAAAAAAATACAGTGACTGTCAGAGTGCCATCCAGGGGAAGGAGAGGCTCATAAAAACATGGCACCGTGTCCTCATCCATTTAGTCACCAAATCTGGCACCATGAGACTTCTTGCTCTTCCCCAAAGTCAAAATAACCATGAAAGGTCAACGTTTTGAATGGATTCAGGACACTGTAGCAGCCACAACAGCACGATGAAAGAGGACTTCCAGAGTGGCTTCAGAAAGTGGCAAGGGGGATGGGATAAGCATGGTGGATGTGAGGGGAAGAACTCTGAGGGAGATTAATGGCCACGTGTCTTTTATTGTAATCCATTTCTTACCACCTAAACATTCACCGTATATTTAGGTCACATCTCTTACGTGAAGAACTATACATTCCCTTGTCTTTTGTAGCAGGAGAAAAAATATGATTTCAAACTTCTCAGCAGCAACACCCATCGCCCTGGGATGGTTAGGAAACTAAAACAGCCAATGGCTCTTTAGGGTGCCTGTCTCTTGCCAAAACATCACACTATCATACTAATTGAATCCTACATTTTAAAAAGATGAACTAGCTGTCACTGTCTGTAAAATGATGAAATACCTAGATGCCAGGCACTGGGCTGGAATGTTTTGCCTCAGGTAGGGTTTACTGTCCCCATTTTACCACCTCCTCCGCCCCAAGGAAGAGCTGAAATGTCACTGCTGTTGTCCTTGTGCACTGCGGTTACTCCTATCGTGAGTGTGACAAGAACAGCACAGAGGTGGGGAAACCAAAGGCCTGGCCCCTGGGCCTGCATCCATTCTGTGTTTTTATTCAAAACACAAATTCTTCACTGTGAAGCAGGGGTCCCCCTCTAACGTCCACCCAGAAACCTCCTTCACAATGTTTCCCCGAGAGTCCATAATTTAAAAGAGTCTATCTACTGGGCTGTACTTAAGCACAAATTAATTCATTTCCTTAGTTTAATTAAATATTGGTTTTATTTAGTTTTTGTTTTAATTGAATGAAATTTAAGTTGTTTTAATTTTAATTAAAGACTTAAAGTCCAATGGCAAATTGACAAAACTGTAGCTGAAAGCAAAAGAACAAAAAAGAAAAAAAAAATGGCTCTCAATCCAGAACATATCAGCCTGTATTTCCTAAAAATAAGGGCGCTCTCATCAGCGCGGTGCAGCCTCCTGACCACTGCATGCATGGTCGCACTTCAAGTATGTCGGCTGTGCAAAAGCAAAAACACCCTCTCTGGTCTAGGACTGCCGACCATTGCCCATCTCACTAATCCCTCCGTCCTGCCTCACATTCTATGGCCTGGGACAACTTAAGGAGAACAGATCAATTATTTAGGAAAGATCTCTCCATTGGGGTTCGCCTGATGGCTTCCGTGCCAAGATGCAGGCTGAACACCTCGGTCAGGCGCAGGCAGGAGCCACGCGGTGCTCCCCACACCCCTCACCAGGAGGCACACACACGCCAGGCACCAGCCAGGGTTGCTTTGGTCTCTGCAAAGCTATTGTTTTTCTCTTTGTAACCAAGACCTTCACAGGGAAATACTTCCCACAATTATGACAACATCTTATTCCTTGACACGCTTCTACCTGCTTGCTGTAGTATCGGTTGGTGATTCTTGTCTAAATAACTTATTACCATGTCGACTGCCTGCTCTACAGTCTAACATTTATTAGCTGATGTTCTACCACCAAGAAGCGCTCTCTGGGGTCCCCCCCTTGGGGCAGGCTGTGCCCAAGCAAAAGTTCCCTGATGGGGAGGTTGGGTGCCGCCTGCTACAGGGGAACTAGATGAGAGGGTACAGTGGGGCTGCCAACACTGGGCACTGTGCCCATCATGGGAGCACACAGGGTGCCAGGGTCCCTGCTAGAAAATCTCCGCAGCACCAGGCCAAAGGGCCACTGTCCATTCTTACACCAATCAGTAAACAGGGAGGGGTCAGCTCTATGTCAGAGGCATTCCTAGAACGCTGCACCAGACTATCTTTGCTCCCATATTTGTTTTATTAAACAAGCTATGAGACAAGCTCTATCTTATTTAACAAGCTGTGGACTTAGGGATTTGAGGAAAGTGGGAGTAGTGTTCACACTCTGGCTCAGAGGCTTGGCCTTATGCCACTTCTCCCCTGGGCATCAGCTGTCCCAGATTGTAAGGGAGAAACCTGCTCTGAGCAGCCCTGCTCTGCCCGGGAGCCTCTGCACTCACTTACAACCTTCCCGGTGTTCTTAGAGCAGCCCAGATACATGTGGAGCACAGCAACATACTGTGTGGCACTGAGGTCACCCCTGCTCTGCCACATGATCCAGAGTCCCTATGGCATGCTATGCACGACACTAAGTGGAGGTTCCAAAATGGCAGCATCCAGGATGGCTGCTAATGCCATCATTTCCATCTTCTCCTGGCAGGAGGGTGGCACACTGCTCACAGGTCACCTGCCCAGCATGCGTGCAGCAGGGGGGTTCCTGGTGCTGGGTGTGACAGTGCAGAGGGCCACAGTGGAGGAGGGGCTGCACCTGCCTTAGCCCTGAGCTGCCCATGCCCCTGCTCCAATGCAGTAGTCCATGCACTTTTAAGATCACCTTGTGGAAGGTGACAATTACTTAGTACCTACTATGTGCCAGACACTACAATGCCCACTTTTTTTTTGGCAGTACTAGGGGTTGAACCCATGGATTCACAAATGCTAGGCACAGGGTTACATGCCCATCCATTCTTAAATTTTGAGACAGGATCTTGTTAAATTGCTCAAGTGGGTCTCAAATTTGCAATGCTCCTGCCTCAGCCTCTCGAGTAGAGGGGATAACAGGTGTGGGCCACTGTATCAGGCCCCACTTTAGAGTTTATAAACGCTGAAAACTAAGGTTGGTAGCAGCCAACAATCTGTCCAGGGTCACTGTGCTGGGAAGCAGCACAACAGGAACACAAGGGGCCCAGCTGGTTCCAGGATGGGTCCTCTTCCTCTCCAAATGCTTCCTGTAAGCAGGGCTCAGTTCTAAATCTGCCTGCACCCTGGGCCAGGGATCAACTGCTGTAAAATGATCCACAAACTCGGTAGCTTACAGCAACCATGAGCTCTTCTCCCTGATGGTTCTGTGGATGAGCAAGGCTTAGTGAGACAGCTGTCTATGGTGGGTGCAGTCAAGGGCAACCAGCCCTGGGGCACCCAAAGGCTCAGCTAGGCTGGCACCAAGACAGCTCTCACCTCACCAGCCATGGGCACTGCTGGGGCTGTGAACCTAATAAGCGCTTTTCTGTGGTTCTCCTTGGGGGTGTGGCTTGGTCCAGCAGGGTTCCAAGAGGGAGTGTGTCAGCAATTGTTCCAAGAGACCTGGGAGAAGCCACTTGGCTTGGTGTAGCCCTGCCTTGGGAGACACGGAGTGTTACTGCCATTGTCACTGCACCTGCTCAAAATCAAGGAGAGGGAGCTAAACAAAGGTGTGAATGCTGGGAGACACTGTCCCTGAGTTGGTCACCTTTGTAGGTGACACTGGAAGCATAGATTATTTTAAATGTCTCCTTTACACACTTTTCCAAGTTTTCTATTACACACATACATATTTTTATAACCATATAAACAAATTAATGTCTGAAGCTATATAACACTCTAAGATGATCAGTATGTCAGTTAACATATGCATTTATGTGTGGATAAATATACACACTTATATGAGGTAAGAAGAAAATTTGCTAAAGCATCACTGTGGTAAATGTGAAATTATTTTTAATATTTTTTCATTTTTTCAAAATGGACTTCTATTGTTTTTAAATTAAAAACATTATTAAAAATTAGCAGGATTTGATGGCATGCACCTGTAATAATAGCCACCCAGGAGCTTAAGTAGGAGGATCTCAAGTTCAAGGCCAACCTGGGCAACTTAGGGAGACCCTGACTCAAAATAAAGAGGGCTGGGAATGCAGCTTCATGGTAGAGGGCTTGTGTAACATGTGAGGCCTGAGTTCAATCCCCAGTACCAAAATAATAAAGAAATCAATTAATCGCCTCATAGAAAACTTCTATTTTTCAGCCATGTGCATTACATTTCAGGCTTTTTGCCACAACCTCAAGCTCTCCTTAGGATTCCTTCCCTCAGCATCCAGTTATCCACTTTTATAACATTTTTTCCTAAACCAAAGCCACTGAGGAGAAACTTCTGCCTTCTTCCTGCTTTGCCACCAGGTGATTTACTGGGCTTCCAAATGTATTTTCAAAGAAAAGGCAAACAGCAAGCTGGAAGCTACACTCACCTGGTTTCTCTTCCTGTCATTTATTTAACTGTATTTATGCTCCATTTCCCCCTCTCCTTGCCAAGGACAGCTCAAAGTCCTAGGCAATCACAGGCACAATCTGAGAAAAACCCTTGAGTGCACCAGGTCAATCTTTGTGCCAGGCCCTGTTTGTCTTCTCAGAGCTCCAGGTCAACAGGGACCCCAGGCAGAGGGAGCAGCTCCCAGCAGGTGAGGATGTGAGACCACCCGGGGGTGCTGAGAGGGAGCCTCTTTTTGCCTAGACCTCTGTGACTGTGTTACCCTCACCAAGGACAAAGATAGCCAAAGAAGGGGAGAGTGATAAAGCTGCCACTGCCTAAAAACAGAGACCACCGAAGCCCATCACCAAAGGATGCAGGTGAGCCTCCTAGGATGGGGCACAGAGTGAGCGGGGTAGCTGGCAATGCCAGAGGAGGCCCGAGTCCTCAGGAGGTGCCTGCCTTGCCAAGGGAGGACCAGCTCCGACAGCAGGCACCCGGCTGTCTCCAGGCGCCCACGCTCGGGAACGAGGAGGCGGATTTGTGGAGTTGGTCTGTGCTATTTTTACCCAGTCACTTTCCAACCATAAAGCCACACACTTCAGATTGCATTGTTTTGTGTGGATTAAGAAATCCAACTTTGCCTCTCTTGTTGGTTTAATTTCTTGCATGCCTGTATGAAAGAAAAACTTCAGCATCCTTATGGAAACAAATGACAACTTTAACCTGGTCATGGCAGGCTGCTGTCCAAATTATCAGTACCTTGATTTCTTTAAAGCTCACTGCTCTGTTACAGGGATACCACGATCTGCCTTTCTCTCCTCCGCAAGGCAGGCAGATTCTCACAGATCTGTGCTGAGGGTCTGGCTCCTAGAATGCCAAGCCATGTACCTGGCTTTCCGGATAGCCCAGTCCAGTACCAAGAGCTGAAATTACCTCTGTGCAATTCATGCAATAGTTATTTATGACTTTGTTGGCATCGTGAGGGATAAACACCCAGGTGCAGAGTTGGAGGAATACCAGTAATGGAAAAGTTAACCAATCTTAAAGGATGCCCAGATGAGTTCAGGGGTAAGGCCGGGCACAACTATGTGGGCAGAGAAACACCAGACATCTACCCAAAAACACAGCAAAGCTTCTTTTCTAGAAATGCCAGCACTAGTTTTGTTTTTCTGCTTAAAACTTCACCTCTGATCATATCCTGAGTCCAGACATGATGGCTGGTAGCTTTCATTCCTGCAATATAAACAGAACCCATCAAAAGTACTCCTAGTTTGGGCTGAGCTATGGTTTTTCTGCCTAAGGGTGGAACTCTTTTCATTTTCAAATGAAAAACCTGGAATGGCACCACTGTTTCCTTCTGCATTTCACAAAAAGCTTGTGATGCTGTAATACAAACCAAAAAGAGAAGTTGCTAGAAGAAGCATTTTGCTCAAGAGGAAAAACACTCCCAAAAGTAGACAGGTGGACACTTCTGAGAGGGTGCAGCCCCAGTTGTCTATGGGCTCTTGTATAGGGCAAGTCCCAAGCCTGAGCCCCCGAGTGAGCCTAGCACCAACAGCAACAGGTCAACAACACCATCTTCCTGTGCATGGCCAACACTGCATCTGTCCCTTCAGCAGTAAGAGCACATCGCACCCTCTGGTGGACCAGATGCTGCTCAACCCCCTGCAGGGAAAGCAGCGAAGGGACAGGTGAGGACCCTGCAATCAGGTGGCTCACAGACTGCACGAGAGGGCTTCGGGCAGCCGAGGAGAAAATAAAACAGAGCAAAGGCATGGAGTGATACTGGGAGGGCTGCTGGTATCGGAGGACAGAGAAGGACTTTTCTAAACGCAGCATCAGAGCTGAGACCTGAACGGTGGGGAAAGAGAAAGGCAAAGTTCTGGAGGAAGAGCAGGTAAAGGAAGCAAGAGTGAATAGAGGAATGCGTTTAGTGTATCTGAGCAAAAATCAGGAGGGGACTGAGGGTGCAAGATCCGGGGCCAAGTCACACTCAGTGACAGTGAGCAGGACTGTGGGTGAAGCCCTGCACCCTACAGACCAGCACGTGGGTTCCTGGGCAGGAGACTGACCTCTACCCCAGCCCCAAAACAACAGCAAAGGCAGTGGTGCCCACCTTTACTGGGGAGCTGGTTACAGTGGTGTGAGCAGCACCAAAGCACCAGAAAACCCCGTGCCACCTCCCTTCTCCTTGCTTTCTCTCTCTCCCGTTCAGGTCAGCAGGAGAAGCCTGCCCTAATCGCCCCAGAAATCTTATTTTTGTGGTCTCAACATTCAAACCAAATTCTGAGTGGGGTCCATGCTGGGAAATGGAGGCCACAACAAAGGGGCCACACAGAGACTTGGGGTAACAGCAAGTACAGTGTTTCCACCAAAGCACGGCTGTTACCTAAGAACTTATATTGGGCTTGATCAACAGAGGCTGAGAGTGCTCACACAGGAAGTGAAATAAAATACCACTGCGCCCTGTCCTCCAGTTTGTGTTTGTTACGCTCACAGTGTCCACCTCTGATGTCCTGCACTCAGATCAGGACCCAAGGGAGAGGGGGAGCAGAGCCCCACGGCAGTAGGTCTAACAGCAGCAACCAGACAGCAAGTAATCTAAAGAGCTTCCCGGGGAACATGCGACAAAACAAGGGCCACATCCCTGACTCAAAGCTGTCTTTGAATTTTGGAAACAGTCTTTACTGAGGTCAAGAGACTGGGTAGAAACAGATCAAAGCAGGCTTGGGACAATGTGCATACGAAGTTTCTAAAATCAAAACAAGTCTGAAGATGAGCGGGGCTGCTCTCTGCGGTGGGAGCTCCCGCCATAGGGCACCGGCAGGGTGAGCCACTCTCGGGGAGGGCGCGCTGGTGAATCGCGCCGCCCTTCCCCTCTGCTCTGATTCAACAGCTCCCTTATCTCTGCTAACAACCAAGCCCAGCCTGAAAGGTTGGTTTGCAGTCCTGTCCGATTTCAGCTGAATCCTGAATCCAAACCTGTGGGGTCAGCTGGGGAGATCTGTGTGTGATGTGCGCGTGCGTGCGTGCGTGCGTGCGTGTGTGTGTGTGTGTGTGTGTGTGTGTGTGTGTGTGTACCTCCCAGCGGGAGCAAGGAGGGGGCGGAGCAGAAGCAGGTCTTCATGATGGAAACGAACTTCACCAGGAGCATCAATAGGCTGTAAATCCACAACCGGCCCCAGCAGGAAACCCCAGACACAGGAACAACCCAGCCTACACGCAGTAAGCACCTTCTGCGCCAGAATTTCTCCCCTTCTGGGATTCCCCACTTTTTACTTAAGAACAGTAAAGGTGCCACACAGTTTAAAAACAAGCCACAGTTCCCAAATGACTTCCTAGGTGTGGCTTTGTGTGCCGTGGGGCTGGGGTGGGGTCCCTAAGACGCCTCCCGCTGGACTCCAGGCAGCACAGCCTGGAGCACCTCCATATCCTCCCTCCCTCTGCTCCGCCTCCTCCCCACCCACCCACACACAGGGGCTCCAGGCAGGGCGGGGGACAGGACACCGAGCAGCTGTGAGAGTGGGGGCCCAGGCGCCCTCCTCATGCAGGAAGAGGAGCAGCAAGAGGGACCAGGAGGGGAGATGGCCCCAGCTTCCCCGGACACACACACCTTTGGATCTAACTCCAGATCCCCAGATCTGCACTGAAGCCTGGGGCAGGGGGTCCCTTGCACTGAGAGTCCCTTGCTCAGGTCTGGAGGCCTGGCTCACAGGATGGCCAAGAAGAAACCAGTCGCAGAGGTGTGGGGACAAACTGCCCCCACTGGCCTGCCTGGTCATCAAGACTGATTTCCCCAGCTGCAGCCTCCCTGCTTCCAGAGCTGTTTCCCTGCTTTTCTCATTTCGCTTATCCCTTCTGAACAACTTCCTGTTCCCTTTCCTTTCTTTGGGGGCAGCACTCCTCTTCCTGGCACTGTAGCCCCTGAAGATAAGCAAATAAACAGACCAGGGTCAGCCTGCAGGAAGCCTGGGTCTCGTGGTATGTCATCTGCCTGGCCAAGAGCACCAGCCAGCGGTGGTGGCTAGAGCAGCAAGTGACACAGCCTATGTGACCAGGCTCACAGGCCCAAGAGCTCCACGCCCGCCCCAGCACACCAAATGCCCATCTGTATGCCAGGATCAGCATCCACACAGATTCAGCAGTTTGCTCCTAAGAGCTCAGGTTCTCAAAGCTGAGGTCACCAGCTACAAAAAAGGAAGCAATATGGGTCTCATCCCTACTTGGCTAATGAGGGTGACGACAAACCAAGGCAGACCTCTGAGTCAGACATCAAAACTGGGGAGGAAGGTCCTAAAGAGCTTTAGTATTTTTCATGACAGTCTTGGTCTCCTGAGATCTGTAATAAAATATACTTCAAACATAGATTCTATTTCTCCAGCCCAATGCCAAACCAAAATGATGAAAACTGCCATTTGAGAATTCTTACCTTAGGCCAGACACTGTGACAAGCACATTAGTTTATTTAATAATCCATGTCGGGTTGGGTATATATATGGCTCACTGGTGGAGTTCTCACCTTGCATGCACAACGCCCTGGGTTCAGTCCTCACCACACACACACACACACACACACACAATCCAATCCATGTTCCCTGAGTCCTGATCAGCATGTTTCCAAGCATCGGTACTGAGGCAGGAAGATAAGGTGAGGCAAACCTGGTTGGAGGAGCAGGCAGGACCAGATTCCAGGACACACGTGCCAAAGGCTGCCTCCTCCCCCCGTCCCCACCTTTAGTTCTCACAGGTTCCAAAGATGCATGGGCACCCTCGAAAGTGTGCTGTGTGGCTTTTCTCATGGCAGCCCGCCCTGCTGTGCCCCAGGGTATACCTTTGTTTTACTTTGGTTTGTAATTTTTCCTCTCTTTTACTTGGCACAAGTCGCTCTGCAGAGACAGTTTCTCCCTTACTTTACAAACTTAGTCACCATTTTTGCTGGCTTCGTTCAGTTTTTTTGTTCAAGATGACAAGGACCTGGAAACCAAGACCTGAGCACCTCCAAAGGCTGAAACATTTATTTATCAAGCTATCTCTAGAAGTAGCACGCGCTTGACCAGGTCTGTGGGCCTGGTCAAGTCACGTAACCTCCCTGGGCTGGCTTTTCTTAGCTTTAGGATGGAGAAGCCATCCACCTACCTTCCTGCCCATAAGGAACTGGCCCCCATAAAGCCCGGAGAAGAGGGGCTAGCAATTAATCACTGCTCACATTACCATCGACCACGGTGGATACTGTTATTGCCAATGAAATAAATGAGAGTGGTCAAATCAGCTTGTACCACGGAAGGCTCTGAAGGCAGCCCTCCCATTCTGAAGCATCTAGGTCTCAAGGAATCTACCTCAGGCCACACAGCCAGACTCCAGGTGGCAGGAGTGTGACTGCCACGGTTCCAAAGCTCCTAAACTACACAGCAGAGGAGCTGACCGACCTTCTGCCTGTCCCACCCTCCTCCTGCCTGGGAACTCAGCAATAAGTCAAGGTCTGCTTCCCCATCAGGAGAGGGAAGGTCTCATGCAAAAGTCACTGGTGAAAGGAAGGAAGTTTAAACAAAAGAACAATGAGAGGACTTACGTTTTTCATCCCTTTATGTGAAATCTATTTCTTAGACAACAGCTGTTTTCGACAATAACAACACACTCCTCATAAAAGATCAGAGCGAAAACCTTTATGGTGAAGCAGTCAAAAAAATAAAAAATAACCAAACAAAAAAATATTCTCTGGAAAAAAATTATTTTTTTTTTACTGGGAGCCTTCTAATGTTAACATGTAAACCAAGGATCACACAATTCCAAAGTCTATAGCAAGAGCAGAAAACAATTAATTATGTTATTATAGCTTGTATCATGCTTTCATCCACTTCACAACCTGCAGTTTCTATTAAGCTCATGAGGTGCCAATTACTGTCCTCATTTTACAAAGCGAGAAACTGAAGCTCAGACAGGACAAACCATGACAGACTTCACACACCAATCCAGGCAAAGCCAGGCTCGGATCTGGGGGTTCCACTCCTGGGTCAGGTCATTTACAGAACCTGGAGGATTCAGGTCCCTCCAGGTCGAAGCTCAGCCGCGGTTGCAAATAAGAAGTATCACAGCCAAGAGCCGGGACCCCAACTGTTGCCCATCTGGCCCCCAGGAAAGGAGTATTTTGGGGCCACCTAAGACTCTACCTCTCAACTCCCTAATTTTGAAGGGAATTAGTAAGAGGCGTGGCCAGGCTTAAGGGCCTAAGAGTCCCCAGGTTAAAGATCTCTGTGACTCACTTGGTGGCACTAGGCTGCCTGTGAGGCACCTCATTTGGGCAGCGGGGTACCATCCTAAATTCTGGAATGAAAACCTAACAGGTTGGATTTACCATTGAGAAGGAAGAAGAAAAACTAATAGCCTCATTTCTACAGCCCTACCCAGGGAGGGCCGAGAGGAGCCCTGCGACAAGCCCTGTTGGGTTCTTTTGTTAAAGTTGATCAGCAAAGGAATCATGGGTAAGTTTGGCAACTGCTTTGTTTCTACAATAGCTGACTGTGCAGTTTTTCAGGTAGTGCCTTCCAAAATACCAAGTGTAGAATGAGGAATGGTCTTTCCCAAGATGTGTGGAGCCCCCACAAGCTGGATTTCAAGCTGTCAAACACCAGTGGGCCCTGCTTAGTGGGACTAAGCAGATAGCACCAGGCTTTCCTGTTTTTACCTTTATGCAAAACCACCATGAAAATCCTAGCTTCCTTCCTGCTGTCACCACATGGCAGCCCATCTTCACAAAGGGCCTCTTCATTCAGTTTAGGAAAATCCTCCATGCAGCTCAGAGCTCATCCCTCCCCGTTAGAAACCTGCAAGCCTCTCTAACTTAGGTTTGCTTTCCCAGAAAGGTCACCCTCTTTTCAGGGTTCAATGAGCCCAGCATAGGCACCGTGGACTGGGGAAACATTCAGGGAACTTAGAAATTCTGAAAGAAGTTCTTCAGTTCAGAAAAAAAATCTGAAGTTCCCCTCCAGGTCAAACCATTCCCACTTATACCAATAAAATGGTCTATATTAATGGTCACAGTTTATCCCTGTGTCTTAAATAATCCTTTTGTGTTCCTTTTCCCACATCATGGATACTTGTTCTTTCTCTGTGATTTTTTTGAGACAGGGTCTTGCTGTACGGCTCAGGCTGGCTTTGAACTCACAGTGATCCTCCTACCTCATCCTTCTGAGTCCTTAGATTACAGTATTTTCCACAGCTCTGTTTGGATGGTACTTTCTTTTATAAACTTTTATATACTTTCTTTTATTAACAAATCAGAGATTATAAGCAAGGGCCTGGCATCCCTCGTGCTTATGCTCTGCAGAGTAGCCACAGCTGCACAAATGACCTTATTTCCATTAAAGAAGAAAGAAAAAGTTAAAAGCAAAAGGGAAAGAGAGGGGAAGAGAAGGGAAAGG
>PVLA01010567.1:0-62085 GCA_004027455.1 Hydrochoerus hydrochaeris
CCTCCTGCAGGCATCCAGGTGCATTGGCTTACATTTCCCAAGCTAACTAAGTAACAAGATTGAGATGTTACAAAGGTGAAAAGAGTTAATTAAAACCTATTGTTTAGGATTGTCCCTGCCTGGCCCTAAGCCTGGGGTGCTTCCTGCTTGGGGCTGGGGGTTGCTGCCAAGGTTAGCAAATATATATTCCAGCTTCTAAAAGATAAAGCGGATTCAGATTCACTCACAGACTGGTGTGCAGTGTCTTCTGTCTCTCACTCGCCGACTCCCTGTCCACCTTTGGGAAACCCTAGCCCTGCCGCAGCTGGACTCTGGCATAATATGGTTATCAATCCTACACACTTAAACATACATGCAGTTATATCCTTTAGAATACTTTCTTTTCCTCTCTTTTTTTTTTACAATAACTATAATCAATTCCTGTAAACTGTTTAGAAGTTCTACACATGTGTAAGTCCTCTTTGTCATGGAAATATCTTGTCTCTCCATTAATTTTGAGAGACAGTTTTGCAGGGTACATCAATCTGGGTTGGAAGTTATTTTCTTTCAGGGCTTGGAATATTTCACTCTAAGCTCTTCTTGATTTGATAGTTTGCATTGAGAAGTCTGCTGTGATTTTGATGAGTTTTCCTTTATAGGTAATCTGTTTCTTTTCTCTGACTGCTTTTAATATTCTGTTCATGTGATGGATTTCTGGGATCCTGATTATTATATGTCTGGGTGTAGATCCGTTTTGGTTGTAGCTGGCTGGAGTTCTGTATGCCTCATATATCTGAACATCACTTCCATTTCCTATGCTTGGGAAGTTTTCCTTAATTATTTCTGTGACTAGCCTTTTTATTTCATTTGTATTTGTCCCTGCTTCTTCATTCATATTTTTATTCTTAAGTTATAAATCCTCCTGTTGTCTTCTAGCCTTTGTATCATTACTTTCTGGTTCCTTGTTATTATTAAGAGTTCCTTCCTTTTGCAATCATACATTGCAAATCTATCTTCATGTTTTCAAAGTCTGTCTTTAGTTTCTGTTAAGAAGTTTTGCCAGCTTTCAGTGGAGTTTTTAATTTCCTGATATTCTCTTTGGATCTGTTTCATGTATTCTAGATTTGTTTATATTCTTCATCAAAAGCTTCTCTCCTTTCTCTGGGTTCTTCCATTCTTCCATTTGTGTCTTCTTGAGGAGTTCCCAGCATTTTCTTTTATTAATCTTCTTATATCTTGCTTCACCTGAGTTAGAATTACAGATTTAGATTCATTGATGCGATCACGGAAGTATTTCTTTATTTCTGATGAGGCCCTGTCTGATATTGCATGTTTGCTGCCCTCAATCTCCTTTATATTTACCCCTCCTGGACTTATTTTCCCTGGGTCAGTGGTTGGAGGCTCTTTGTTGTTTCTCTGTCTTGTCATGTTTCTGATTTCTTTCAGGGAGGTGAATGGTTGAGGTCTCAGGACCTTTTTGTATTGCTTACAGTTTTTTTGCAGCATACTAACTGTGCTGCCCTCTCCTGTTTGTTGTTGATCTGTGAGGTGCACACAGGGGCAATGTGGGATGGAACCTCCCCTCTAAGACAATCAACCAGTGAGTTTCTTCAATACGTTTGTGTGTGGCCTGCAGATGTCACAGGTTTGGGACAGCCTTGTCCCTGGCTATTGGGTCCCAACCAGGGGCATGGCCCAGCCCAAGCAGATCCCACCAATCCACTTTGGTCCAGGAGCCGCTGACTGATGCCGCCTCAGTTGTTGATTCAAGCCTGTCCTGTACAAATCAAATATGTCATCTAGCCATTCATCCCATTCTGGGGAATCCAGGTCCCAGCACTCACCAAAGTCCATGCAGCTCAGTTCACCATTCCATTCCCTGTTGCAGTGCCTCCTCCCCGCAAGGGTTTCAAGCTCACCAACCCCTGCTCTCGGCAGGGATGCAACATCAGCTCAATCTTGAGTCACCCGACTCTAAGACACGCCCAGTACAGCAACCGGAGCATGCCCAGCTCCAGCCCTCTGTCAACACTTCTTTTTTTTTTTAATTTTATTTAAAGAGGAAAAAAAAGCAAAACAGAAATAAAGGGAAGAAACAACACAGAATTTCAAAGAAAAAGAAAAAAATAAAAAATCACCACATGTAATCACATAATTACATAAGTAATTACAATATATAATCACAATTATGTAATTACAATATGTAATCACAATTACATATTGCCTTCTAGATATAGTTGTTCAAGTTAAAAAAGTAAAGCATACAAGGTGGACATTCAAACAGTGAGGTTGCAAACAGTTCTGTTCAATGATCCAACAAAAACTTAGCAACATGGTCATCAATCCTACACACTTAAACATATATGCAATTATATCCTTTAGAGTGCTTTCTTTTCCTCCTTTTGCTTTTCAAGTCCATTATCTGTTTACTTATATCATGTTTCAGCTTGCTCAGTACCTTACTGATCTGCTTTGTTGTTATTTACTTTTTATTTTTTACTTATTTTAATTTTTTTATCATTTTGAAAGTAGCAAAATACAACAGAACAAGATGGAACAAAGCCAACTGTGAGAGAGTGCAGTGAAATTGCTACAGAAACCCTCAACAGGTTACTGGCATAACAGTAATAGGTACCGTAGTATATCCCATTATCTTCACAACAGTTGTTCTTTCAATCAGGTGTAGCCAAATCAAAGGAAATACAGGACATTCTAGAACTTATCAAAACAGAACATTGAATAGAGCAATATCATTCATCAGAACAAAGCAAAACAGTGATAACAATATTTGCCTTCAAAGAGATGGTAGAAGAAAATCCCCCCTATTTACTACATTGCATATGGTCAACCTCTCAAGAGATGTCTAGATCTCTGGTTCTCACTTGCTAATGGTGCAGGGGGGAGTTTGATTCTCAGCCCGTGTGCCAGTAGGCTCATGGGAGCTGCTGAGTGATTCTTCTTATGCCAGGGGTGCTTACCAAGAGGGCAGGTAAATTGCCTTTCTGTGCTGCACCTTGAGTCCCTCCTTCCATGGTAGGAGCTCTGGGGCTGCTGGTTCTCCTCCCAGCTCAGGCCAGGGGCCCCTACTGGGAGGGTGGGCAGACTGCCTTTCTGTGCTGCACCCTGAGTCCCTTCATGGTCGGAGCTCTGGGGCTGCTGGTTCTCCTCCCAGGTCAGGCATGGGTGGCTTACTGAGAGGGCTGGCAGACTGCCTTTCTGTGCTGCACCTTGAGTCTCTCCATGGTCAGAGCTCTTACAAAATAATTATTAACTTACATTGATCCTGGATTATTCATGACCCTAGACTTGGTATGATACAAACCCATTACAGCAATAGCAGTATTTAGCCTACATTTGTTTCCTCCACTTAATGGTCAATAGATGGGAAAGAAGGAGGTGCTATAATCTCAGATTTGAAGCTACATTACAAAGCTGCAATAATAAAAACAGTACAGTACAGCACCAATGGAATAGAATTGAGGATATAGAAACATCCCCAGGTACCTTCAGTGATCTGATTTTTTTTTTTTTTGGTACTGGGGATCAAATTCATGGCTTCAAGCTTGCCCAGCAGGCACCTACACTGCTGAGCTAAATCCCTGGCCCGAGCCATCTGATTTTTGACAAAGGGGGCAAAAACACACTCTTGAGACAGGATACCCTCTTTAAAGTAGTGCTGGGAAAACTGGTTATCCATATGCAGAAGAATGAATCTAGGCCCATATCTCTAACCTCATTCTAAAATCAAATAAAAATGGATCAAAAACAGAAACACTGAATCTGCTGGAAGATAAAATTGGTAAAACTCTTTAATACATAGGTATAGACAAGAACTTTATGAACAGAAACCCAGCTACATAAGAAATAATACCAAGAGTCAAAAAATGGGATTATATCAAATTAAAACACTTCTGCACAGTCAAGGAAACAATCAATAGAGTTAGAAAATAACCTATAAAGTGGGAAAAAATTTGCCAGTTATTCCTCAGAGGACTAATATCTATAATATATAAAGAACTAAAAAAATTGGATGTCTCTAAATAAAGACCCTATCAAAAAATGGGCAATTGAAATGCATACATTTCTCAAAATAAGTACAATAGCCAATAAGTACATGAAAAAGTGTTTAGTATCTTTGGCCATTAGAAAAATGCAATTCAAAACAACACTGAAATTTCATCTTAGCCCAGTAAGAATGGCTTCATACAGGATTAAAAAACTATACATGCTGGTGAGATCATAGGGAAAAAGCAACCCTTGTATATTGTAAGTGGGAACATAAACTACTATAACCACTATGGAAATAAGAATGGAGAATCCCCAAAAATTAAAAATAGAAATTTTCTTTGACCCAGCTGTACTCTTTTGGGTATCCTCTCCATCAAAATTAAAAACAATGTATTAGAGTGATACATGCATGCTCATATGTATAATAGCACATCTCATAATAGTTCAGTCTTGGTAGCAGCATAGATGCCTATTAAGAGATGAATAGATAAATAAAATGTGATTATCTATCTTAGCCATAGAGAAGGATAAGTTTGAGTCATTTATAAGAAAACAAATAGATCTTAAGGCCATAATGCTAAATGGAAGAAATCAGAGAAAGTTAAATGTGTTATGGTTTGTCTTACATGAGAAACCTAAAATAAAAATAAAGAACAAAATTAAAAAGAAATGATAGGAAACAGGTGTGGAGGATCACCTGGATGACTCTCCTTGAATAAAGAGCAGTTAGCTCCATTTTTGCTAAACTTGGCCCTCTCCATCTACTGATAGGTACATAACTGGCTAGAATTTACCCTTATCTCTTCAATTGCCTTGGAGCAATATAAATAGGGCTAGCTGAAGTGCTGATGTACAATCTTTGAAGCTAGGCAACAGTCCCTGTTTCTCAGCCCTGTAACTCCCAAGAAAATACGATTGAGCTGGGCAGGATGAAGAGCCACTGCTCCATGCTGTCAATGGAACCATCCTTGCCATAAGAGGTTCTGACTTCGCAGGGCAGAAAAGTTTACATGTCAGAACTGAAGCACTGATCCCCAAACATTAGATACTACCTCAAGCTGTGTTATGCAGATTACTTCTTCTGCATATCCTTTTCTCTTTACATATTGCAGAGGTAATTCCAAGCCAGCTACCTAGCCCAGCTCATGTGTTTCCCACAACTCATTCTTGAGCCACTCCCTTCATTGAGAATTAATAAAATCTGGGTTTGGCCCTGGTAAGGCCTTTGTTCTGGTGAACCACCATTTTTGCTGGACTTAAGACCCTACTGGCTCCCCATAGCTATAAATATGTCCTAGTGTCCTTATTCTTGCTGTGGGTTGCACTGGGAAATGGTAGATTGGAATTAATTTATTGGCATTTCAATGACTTTTCCATGGGATTACAAATATAAACTTCCCAGACTGAGTCGAGGACTGGGAAAGGCTCTCTATAAACAGGGATGTAGACTTAGTACTGCACAGATGGGAAGGGGTGAGAGGTGAGGGCAGTGGGGATGAGGGAGGAAATAGAAATGATCAAGATGCAATATGTGTATGTAACAGTTTCTCAGGATGAGTGTAACTATTATGTATTACAAAAACATACTGACAAAAGTTTTAAAAAGTGTTATTTGAAAAAATATTTATACACAAAAGAATAAAGTTGTGTCTTTCTCTTACACCGTATACAATAGTAAACTCAAAATGGACCAAAGAGTTAAACTTACGAGTTATACAAATTTTAGACCAAAATCACCAAACAACAGCAATCAGATAAATTGGACTCCATCAAATTAAAAGTTTTGCCTACTAAAGGACACTGGAATAAGCAGTCCACAAAACAGGATAAAATATTTACAAATCATATATACAATAAAACCTTAGTATCTAGAATAGATAGAAAACTAGTCCCAATGAACAACAAAAACAATGAGTTTAAAATTGGTCCAAAGTTATTTCTCCAAAGAAGATAGAAATGATAATAAGCAAAAATGCTAAACATCACTAATAAATATGGAAGTGATACTTCCTCATATATATAAGTATGGCTTCTATTTTAAAAGAAACAGCAAATGAGAAATGTTGGTGATGATGTGAAGAAATGGGAAGCCTGTGCATTACTGGTGAGAATATAAATGGTGCAGCTGACATGTAATACAGTCAAGTTTCAAAAACAATCATAAAATTACTGCCATGTAATTTTGCAATTCTATTTCTAGGTGTGTGCCCAAGACAATTTCTGAAAGCAGGTACTCAAAAAGGTATTTATCACTATAGTTTGAGCATTGAATATCTTTCAAAGGGTTATATGTTAAGGTTTTGTCCCCAGAATGGCCCTACTGGGAGAGGGTAGAACTTCTAAGAGAGGAGTACTAGTGGGCTCTCCAGGATCACAGGAGATAGGACTTGAGGGATAGGAAAACCCTGGCCTCTTCCTCTTTCTTTTTTGTGTCCTGGCCAGGAGGTAAGTGGTTTTATTCTGGCACAAACTCCAAAGTCCCCCTGCAACAATAGGGACTACTGACCATAAACTTGACCCTCAAAAACAATGGGCCAAAAGAAATCTTTTTTCTGTATAAGTGAATTATGTATTTTTTATAGTGACAGAAAACTAACACATTTATATTAGTATTCATAGCATTGTTATTTGCAATACATAAACATAAAAGTAACACAAATACTCAACAGATGAATGGACAAACAAAATGTCATATACCTGGAGATCCAAGATGGCCAACTAATAGGTAGGATGATAGAGAGCCTCTATGAGAAAAACAACTCAGATGCTAGAATCTAACACCATGGAGAAGACCAGATGAACAGAGAGGAATTCTCACAACCCAGGAAGAAACTGAGGAAAAAGAAAAAAAGAAAATAAAAAAAGAAGAAGCAAGCAGCCCCAGAACTCCAACCATGGAGGGACTCAAGGGGCAGCACAGAAAGGCAATTTGCCAGCCCTCTTGGTAAGCCACCCATGCCTAAGCTGGGAGGAGAACCAGCAGCTCCATAGATCCGACCATGAAGGGACTCAGGGTGCAGCACACAAAGGCAGTCTGCCCACCCTCCTGATAGGGGCCCCTGGTCTGAGCTGGGAGGAGAACCAGCAGCCCCAGAGCTCCGACCACAGAGGGAGGGACTCAAGGTGCAGCACAGAGGCAATTTGCCTACCCTCTTGGTAAGCACCCCTGGCATGAGAAGAATCACTCAGCAGCTCCCATGAGCCTACTGGCACACGGGCTGAGAATCAAACTCACCCCCCCACCCCGCACCATTAGCAAGTGAGAACCAGAGATCTAGACATCTCTTGAGAGGTTGACCATATGCCATGTAGTAAATAGGGGGGATTTCCTTCTACCATCTCTTTGAAGGCAAATATTGTTATCACTGTTTTGCTTTGTTCTGATGAATGATATTACTCTATTCAATGTTCTGTTTTGATAAGTTCTAGAATGTCCTGTATTTCCTTTGATTTGACTACACCTGATTGAAAGAACAACTGTTGTGAAGATAATGGGATATACTACGGTACCTATTACTGTTATGCCAGTAACCTGTTGAGGTTTCTGTAGCAATTTCACTGCACTCTCTCACAGTTGGCTTTGTTCCATCTTGTTCTGTTGTATTTTGCTACTTTCAAAATGATAAAAAATTAAAATAAAGAAAAAATAAAAAGTAAATAACAGCAAAGCAGATCAGTAAGGTACTGAGCAAGCTGAACCATGATATAAGTAAATAGATAATGGACTTGAAAAGCAATAGGAGGAAAAGAAAGTGCTCTAAAGGATATAACTGCATGTATGTTTAAGTGTGTAGGATTGATGACCATGTTGCTAAGTTTTTGTTGGTTCGATGAACAGAACTGTTTGCAACCTCACTGTTTGAATGCCCACCTTGTATGCTTTAATTTTGTAACTTGAACAACTATATCTAGAAGACAATATGTAACTTATCAACTAGTGATTTCTTACTGGTTTTTTTCTTTTTCTTTGAAATTCTGTATTGTTTCTTCCTTTTTTCTGTTTTGCTTTTTTTCCCTCTTTAAATAAAAATTTAAAAAATTATTTTGCACCTGAATAAAAATCAATAGAAATATTTGACTAATTTCTAAAGTAGTACTCCATTACTGTCCTATTTGTGGATATAGGGAATAATTTTGTTTTGGGTTCAGTTCAGCATGGAAGAAGGTGTGTGGGTATATGGATGTCCAGGTTGAGCAGTGAAAAAACATCTATGGGAAACATTTCCCTCAGGGCTCCCAATTAAATAATAAAACATCTTATATCCAAATACTTCTCCAAATTGAGTGGGCTCTAGAATTTTATTTCTAGCTTCTTCATTCTCAAGAATATTAGAATTGAATCAGGAAATCTGTAATTCCAAGGTATTACAATAGGTCCAATACTTATAATTTCATACCTTTTTTTAAAAAAAAAGAAAATTCTTGGAAGCCTGGACTAGAGGACTGCAGGTGTTCTGTTTCTTCTGTGGATGTTTTTAGGACACATGACTTGAGTTTTTACTTAAGGCAATTTTTTTTAATTAGGTGAGGTCAAGAATTGGCTATTGTCCTCAGTGTGATGCTTTGTTGGAATATGTGACTGGTTGGGAGATAATAACCATGTATGCCAGAGCATGGGAAGTATCTGAGCACCAGATTCCGCTATATATGAACAAACATTTGAATTCACTGGAGCTGGAGCCTTATGCCAACAATATTATCAGAACCTACAGGTGAGTCATTATGCTGCCAGATTTTTGTTGATGCTAAGCTTGCAGTGCTTCCTTATGTTCCTGATATCTGAAATAAATGCACACAGCTCCATCTAAACCCTGCTGTTGTACAGTTACCTAATTGTAAGACTATCTAATATTCTGCTAGGTTTCAGATGTCAGTAATAAGGCAGATGCATGTATTTCCATGTCTTTACTTTTTGGACATGCAACTCAAAATCCTATTTCAACTATAGCCTCTGAATATTGAAAGGAAGTATCTTCATCCTGGTGTTCCTATGCTTGTCTTTCAAACAAAGAGGAATGTAGACCCTTTGAATTATGGTGTTTATATATCTGGGAAACCATGATACTATGCAAACAAGTAAATAAATACACAGGTAATGCTGCCAAAATCAGATACATAAAAATCACTTTTCTATATCTCAAGTTAAAGTTGTGATGTGTGTATGCATTTATGAATGTACATGTGTGTGTGTATACACTTGGGCCTACTGCTTTATTAAAGTCATAGCTAATCAGCATTGTAGGTATCCCTGTAAAGAGTTTAAGGGTTTGTTAGAACTCTCAGTATTTGGAATGTTTATGTTAAGACCTTCCTGTAACTGAAATGTATAGCACCCTTTTCTCCCATCCATACAATTCATGTCTTTACTACCAGTTATTATGGTTTAGATCCAAAATGGCTCCAAAAGCCTCATGTGATGGGAAGGTAATTGGATTATGGGGGCACTATAGCTGACTTGTTAGGAGATGGGCCTGGACAGAAGAGGCAAGTCACTGAAGGCATCAGTTGGAAGGGTAGATATCTCCCTCTCCGGCTCCTCCCTTCACTGTGCTTCCTAACTTCCTTGATCTGAGCAGCTTTCCTCTGCCAGGCTCTTCCACCATACCAGTTCTCCCTTAGAGCCAGCCAGCCATGCATGGACTGAAACTTCTAAAATTAAGAACCTTAATAAGCCTCTCCTCCTTTAAGCTGTATCTGAACAACAAAAGTACTAAGACACATATTCATTGGTCTTCCATGATGTTCCTTTGGACATATTGGTTACTACAAACTTCTTGTGACAATTATAAGTTTACAAAAGGCAGAGGTTGTCACCTACTTAAGTGGTCTTGCATCACCTCCTAAAGCAGTTTTATCTTTGTGTATGTTGTCCATATAAATTATAAGGTTATATTTTTAGCATAATTCTAAATTCTTTTCACATATTACCCATGCAAAGTTTCAAAGTTTTAAGGGTTCCACCATCACCACCACACAGGCACACACACACACACACACACAGCATGGAACTCTGATTTTTTACTGCCTTGATCAGGATATAGTTTTGATCCAGTAAGCAAGATCCAGTAAATATGGGGTGTGGTGGTGCATGCCTCTAATCCTAGCACTGGAGAGGCTGAGGCAAGAAGAGAGCCAGGAGTTCAAGGCAAGCCTGGGCTACATAATGAATTCAAGGCCATCCTGCACTACATAATGAGATTCTGTGTAAAAAAAAAAATAGAAACAATCAAAACAAGATCCAACAAGTATTTATTTTCTCTATATAATCCTTCTGGATCTAAGGGACAATTAAATATCTATCTTCATAGTACAGTGCAAATGACAGCAATTATTTCTCTTTGTCTTCTATTTAACTCTCTTTCCTAAACATTAAAGCACAGGCATGAAAAGGACTTTGTTAATTAGGGTTGTTCATCTTAGTTATTACTTTGCTAGACTGAACAAAATATAACAGAAGTTTCTGCTGTGAGTTAGGCTTATCTTCTAGGCTATGGAAAATAACTTGATTCATTACACAGCAGAAATGGAGATTGGAGAACAGGTAAAAATAAATGATAAAGCATATGTAGACAACAGAATTAGTCATAGTGATTATGCTGTTCCTATGAAAAATGCAGACGGGTATGTCACACACTCACTTGTCAAACATTATTGAGTACTCATCATATCCGAGTTTTATTTGATGTGGTTCCTAAATCACCACAAAGGAAAAGCTGTGACTGGAGAACCTCATTTACAGTGAGGTACCCAGGTATCTTGCCCTGTTAAAGTGGGGACCCCACACACTGACCTCTCTCAAAAATCTGGGCACAAGCACTTTAACAGGAACGTGAGTTTGAGGTGCATTCACAAGTGAAAGGTAGTTGTTGCCCAATCCTTCCTTATGTCATTCTTGAGAAAATAGCTAATCAAATAGGAAAATTAAAAAAGGAATTGATTTTTTGTGTATTAGTCCAAAAGCACAGGCAACAAGAGCAAAAATAAATGGAAACAAAAATAATCAAATGGAGGGCAGGGATATAGCTCAGTGGCATAAGTACCTGTCTGGCAAGCACAAGGTCCTGAGTTTGATTCCTGGTACAAAAACAAAAACAAAAACTGAATAATCAAATGGGACTGCACCCAAGTACCAAACAAAACAAAAAACCCTACCCCTCTGGAAATCCAAGGAAAGAATCAACAGAATGAAGAGACAATCTGCAGAATTGGGGAAAATATTTGCAAAACTTATATCAGGTAAGCAGTTATTATTCAAAATATGTAAGGGACTCAATAAGCAAAAACAAAAAGAACCAAAATAACCTGATCTGAATAATGGGCAGAGGACTTGTATAGATACTTCCTCAAACAAGACATACAAATGGTCAACAGATACACAAAAACAATGTCAACATCACTAATCACCAAAGAAATGAAAATCAAAACTATCATAACACCTCATACCTGTTCAAATGGCTATTGCCAAACAGATATGATAACAATTGTTGATAAGGGTGTAGAAAAAGAGAATGCTAGCACACTGTTGGTAGAAATATAAATTAGTATGACCTTTATGGAAAAGTTTCTCAAAAAATTAATAATAGAACTAACATATCCCTGAAGTCCTACTCCTGAGTATATAACCAAAGGAAGAAAATCAATATGTCAAAAAACCTGCACTCCATGTTTATTGCAGCATTATTCACAGTGATAAACAATGGGAACATATGTCTATTGAGAAATTATGGATTTAAAAATGTTATATAAATACACAGCAGAGTTCTACTCAGCCTTAAAAAAGAAGGAAATTCTATCATTTGTGGCAACATGAGTGAATGCAGGGGACATTATATTAAGTGAAATAAGCTAGATATAGAAAGGCAGAAACTATATGACCTTTATTATATGTGGAATCTAAAAATAATTGAGCATCTAGAAGTAGAAAATAGATGGGTGGTTACTGGAGACTGATGTGGGATAAGGTAGGGAAGATAATGGACAATGGATGCAAATTTTTAGATAGATAGGAATAAATTCAGATCTACTGCACAACATGGTGACACAAGGCAAGGCTAAACTGCATAGCAAGACTCATTCGGAAGGAAGGAATGAAGGAAGGAAGGAAGGAAGGAAGGAAGGAAGGAAGGAAGGAAGGAAGGAAGGAAGGAGAGAGAGAGATAAAAAAGAAAGAAAAAAAGAAAGAAAACAGACAATTTCATATACCCTTAGAAGACCTGTGTTTTTATTAGAATATTTTTAATTCAAGTTAATTCAATTTGTATTAATTTATAGTGATAAATGTAAGCAGGAACACACAACCTGACTTTGATGATTTATATGTATGACTTCTTCTTTTTCACAGAATGAGACTGCATCCCTCCAAACACACCATGCATGCATTGAAAGCCAATAAAAAAACCTTCCCAGTTCCTGTTCTCAGCACTATTGTTAAGAATAAAGTCTTTTCATAATATTAAAAATTTTTATGGACTAGTGTATTGATCATTAATGGCAGGAAAGTGGGGTTTTTATGAGTATGTTTTTAATCTTTTTAATTTTTTTATTTTTATTGGTACACATTTGTAGTACACAACTAAAAAAGTGACTGATGGATTTACACATAAGATCAACTCATTCCAAAAATGACTACCCAGTCTTTATCAAGCACCCTCCCAGCCTCTGAGTGATTCAGGGAAAATGCTATATTTCAGATAAGCCAAGTTCAAGTTCCCCAAAGTCAAAGAATGAATTCTAAGGAACAGTGGAAGTTAAGAGTAGGAAAGTTTATTGGAAAAAAGGAATGGGGAATAAGAATAGGAATAGGAGAATAGGACTAGCTCCTGAGAGATAGGAGGAGTCCTGATGGGTTGCCCAATATTAGAATTTTTTAAAGGCTCAGCTGAACATGTTGGCACATGCCTACAATCCCAGCAGTCTGGGAGGCTGAGGCAACAAGCCAGCAAATTCAACTAGGCAACTGAGCAATTTAAAAAGACCCTGTCAAGGATAGAAGAAAGAGGAAAAGGAAGGAAAGAAAGATGGATAAATGAATACATAGATCTGAGGATGTAGCTCAGTGTGAAGACTGCAGGTTTAATGCCCAGTACCACCAGAAAAAAAAATTTTAAACACTCAGGTTTTCTATATTGGGCACATGCACTGACAATTTATTACGCTGTACCTAAAAGCCTGCTCTCAGTAACTTTCTACATAACAAGGCAATTTCATCAGGAATAAGCCAGAAAGCATTAACCATGCCATATATACCAAAGAGAGTGACTTACTTGGTCATATCCCTCCATTTTTTAAAAAAAGTTAAATTAAACATAACAGAACAAAACAGATCATAAGATAACAATGTAAGAGACACAGATTTCAAAGCAAGACAACTGGAGATCTTCACTGTCTATCATATTGTCTCTTGTTTTCCAAATAATTGTCCATATCTTCACATACAATGAATTCATATAAAACAAAATAGTATAGAACTGATCAGAACAGGATGATGAAGGCATTTTAGGCCTTCAAGACCAGACAATAAGGAAATCAACAATGGCTGCCATAATGCCTCTCATTCTCCTCAAAATAGCTGTCCATACCTTCATGCATGTTGAAATTTAAAAAAAAAAAATACTAAAATCACTCTGAACAAAGCGGGATTTCACATCATGATGCTATGGAATCAGCACTGGGTACCTTAGTGTCTCCTTTTCTTCAAAGTAGCTGTTCATTTCATCATGCATTATATTATTGATTCTGAAACTGTTTAAAAGTTCTACACATGCATGAGTCTCTACATATATACCTATCCTTTCTGTACTAGAGGGTAAAACAAAACAAATTCCTAGAAAAACACAAAACAAAAAAGACATATAAACAACAATAGCAAAGAGCTCACAACGCTGACAATACAGGTCTTCAAAACAAGGTGGTATGAGCGTAACTAGGGTTGTTATTTTACATAATGATCTTCAAGAGTTCCTCAGATCACTATACAATAATATGCACAATTGTTCCAATCTTATGAATGCTAACTATTTTGTTCCAAGAACTGATAGAGTTTGTAGTGCAATCATCTTAGCTATCCTAATTGTGTTTATATAATTTTAGACATTTTCTTCCCTTCCTTTTTATCCTTCCTCATTTTCCCTGAGATATTATTTTTTCCCTTTTAAGCAAATTCCCATCCTTTCTCTGTAATTATTGAGTTTTTTGTATCTTATGTACTCTTACCATTTCTTACACTAGGGAGATCATACGGCATTTATACATGTGAGTTTGATCCATTCCACTTATGAGTATGGTCTCAAGTGGCATCCACTTACTTATAAATATCTCAATGTGATCATTCTTTATAGCAGAGTAGTACTCCATTGTACAAAAATACTACATCTTTTTTATCCATTCCTCAGTTGATGGGCATTACAAGATTGTGCTGCTATAAACATGGATGCACATGTATCACTGTGGTATGATGCCTTCAGTTCTTCTGGGAATATGCCCAGAAGTGGGACAGCTGGGTCAAATGGGACCTCCAGTTCCAGCTCTCTGAGGAATCTCCAGACTGACCTCCACAGTGGTAACACCAATCCACACTCCCACCAACAGTGCAAAAGAGTTCCTTCTTCCCCACAGCCTCTCCAGCATTTGTTGTTGGTAGTTTTCTTGATCCTGGCCATTCTTTCTGGAGTGAGATGGAACCTCAGTGTTGTTCTAATTTGCATTTCTCTAATGACCAATGATGTTGAACATTTCTTCATGTATTCACTTTCTACTTGTGCTTCTTCATCTGAGAACTGTGTATTCATCTCAGATACCCATTTTTGGAATGGGTCTCTAAATTTTGGGGGTCTGATTTTTTAAAATTCTTTATAATTCTAGACAGAAGTCCTTTGTCTTAGGGACAGTTCACTATGATTTTTTCCCAATTTGTGGGTTTTCTTTTGGCTATCCTCGAGATTTCTTTCAACATGCAAAAACTCTTTAATAGGATGTGATCCTAGTCATTGATTCTTTGAAGTATTTTGCGTGTGGTTTGATTCTTGTTCATGAATTCTCTACCTACACCTATGTTCTCAAGGTCTCTACCCACTTTTCCCTCCAACAAATTTAGTGTTTGTTTTAATATTTAGATCTTCTATCCATTTAGACTTTAGTTTAGTACATGGTGATAGGTATGGGTCTAGTCCTAGTTTTTGGCATATAGAGAGCCAATCCCCCCAGTACCATCCACTGAAGAAACTATCTTTCTTCTAGTGAATGTGTTTGGCCAGAGAAGGGGAACTTTGAGCTAAATTTTGAAGGATGGGAAGAATTTACAAACTATGTACAGGAAGTAGTAGGCAAAATAAATGATACTGAATAAAGGCTTTGGGAAAGGGAGACAGCACGAGCTCAGGGTAAGGAGTCAGGTTTCCCAGCTCATTTTTTTAAACATGAACAGTACACAGGTAACATTCATTTCCTTTTATGGTGCTAAGATAGCACTATGAATGCTTAACATTCACTTCCTTAACTTTGAAAGGCGCAGTTTTATATTTGCTAATATATGGTATAATTTAGAGAATGTTTCATGTGCTGTTGAGAAGAATGTATATTCTGATGTTGTTGGGTGGAACACTGTATACAGCTACTAAGTCCATGTGTTCACAGGTGTAATTTAGTTCTGGTTTTTTGTTTTTGTTTTTGGTTTTTTTTCGCTGATTTTCTGTCTAGTTGATCTGTCCCTTTGTGTCAATGGCATGTTAAGGTCTCCTGTTATAATTGTAGTACTGCTTATTTGATCTTTCGTTTCTGTTAATATTTGTTTTGGGATATGGCAATGTTCTAGGACCATAAGGGTGGCAGCAGTAACCTGGCAGCTGGCAGGAATGACCTAGTGTGGCTGGGAGGGAGGAACAGAGGGAGGAAAGTGGCACCAAAGATGAATCTGAGCATCTCCACGTCACTATTGGAACCACTGCCCCCACTGGCTTTGAGCAAACAGCTGCAGATGAAATCAAAGAGAAATTGGGGTCATCATGCAAAATCAGCAAAGATGGGGCAAAATATATTTTGACATTTCTGTGGAAAGTCTGGCGCAGGTTCATTGTCTGAGATCAGTTGATAACTTATTTGTAGTAGTTGAAGAGTTTAAAGATTTCCAGTTCAAAAAAACAAAGGAAGAAGCTCTGAAAGATTTCAAAGACTTGGCTGGAAAACTCCCATGGTCAGATCCTTTTAAAGTATGGAAATTAACACTTGTTTCAGAAAAAAACACAAAGCACAAAAAGATGCATCTGAATTCAGAGAAACAGAAAATTGTAAATGGACAAGGAGACAAATTAGGTGAGAGAGATGATAAAGGATTTATCGACAATGCTTTAGATTCACATATCCTAAAATTATGAAAATCCAGCCATCAAAGAGGAAATATCAACATTAGTAGGTGATGACCTGGCATCTTCCTAATATGAGAATGATGAATATTCCAAGGCTGAAACTGAGCCTCAGGTGTTAAAGTTTAGAGTCACATGCAATAGGGCAGGAGAAAAACATTGCTTTACCTCAAAGGAGGCTGCAAGAGATTTTGGGGGTGCTGTTCAAGGTCTTTTCAAGTGGAAGGCTGACATGACCAACTTTGAGTGGAGGTTCTCTTGAATATCCATAAAAATGAAATGATTGTGAGCATTGCAGTGACTGAGGAGAGTCTCCACCATAGAAATATTACACATTTTGGACCTACAACTCTTAGATCAACTCTTGCTTATGGGATGCTCAGGCTCTGTGCACCTCAACCTACTGATCCAATGTGTGGAACGGGGCAATACCAATAGAGGGAGCTACTGAATGGTGTAACTATTACCATATTGCTGGTGATAATAGTCCACTGGCTGTAAAAAGAGCAGCTGATAGCATCTCATCTGTATTGACCAAGAACCAAGTTAAAGAACGCAAACACTCCTGGGGCTTGCCCATTGATGCTGTTCAGTGGGATAGCTGCAATCTTCCACTGAGAACTGGCTCTGTGGATATCATTGTAACAGACATGCCATTTGGGAAAAGAATGGGCTCCAAAAAAAGAAACTGGAATCTTTATCCAGCTTGCCTGTGGAAGATGAGCCATGTCTGTAGACCTGGGACAGGCTGAGCTGTACTCCTTACCCAGGAGAAGAAGTGCTTTGCCAAGGCATTATCTGGAATGGGACATGTATGGTGAAAGGTACATACAGTCTGTGTGAATATTGGGGGTCTTCATGCTGCAGTTTATCTTCTGAAACAAACACCTCAAGCTTTTGTTCATTGTTCAGAGCAAAATGAACAAAGAGGGCCACCTTGGTAATACAAAGAATGATGGTTGATAGTTTTTGTACTTCCCAACACTGGAAATGTCAGCAAGAAGAACTTAAGATTTGAGAGAAGAATATTAACAGAAGTGAAGTCTGCAATATTTCAACCAACCCAAAGCCCTTCACCTTGCATAGCAAAAATGTGACTATAATGTGATATAATTTAAGGTTTGAGAAAGCAGAGCCTTTCCTTAGAATTGTTTGAGGGTGTGGCTGGCAATGAGCACACACACACCCATACACATACACACACCCCAGTACTAGGGAGTCAATGAAGGACTTTGACACTGAGCTATCTCCCCAGCTCTTCACTCTACAGTACTGGGGATTAAACCCAAGGCCTTTCTATTCTATTTATATTTTTAAGACTGTCCTGCTAAGTTGGTGAGGCTGAACAACTTGTCTTCCTGCCTCAGCCTCCACATTAATAACATCTTTAAAATGCTTTACAGATGATTATTGAAAACCTTACTAAAATGCTGTGAGGTCTAGTTATAGAACACTTTATTTCCAGGCTTTTATATTGCATTTTCTGTTGAGTCAAGTAGAAAGCCACCATGACCTATATAGAAGCTGAGAACATAGTTATAAGATATTAGGCCAATTTGCATTGCCTATGCAGCTTTGCTCTTTGGTAGCTCAAGTTCTCTTTATCTCATCCTCAAAACATAAGGCATTGTTATATTTTGTGATAATGTTTGCCCTGATACAAGGTGAAATTTCACAAGACCTACAGAAAAACTTAACATGTGCCTTAAAAATTAAAATATGCATCTCTTATTCAGGTTAACACAGATCTAAAACAGGACTAAGGTTTATGAAAGAGATTATAAATACTGTTACTACTAGTACAGGACATTTCTATTTGTAAAGAATAGCAGAAACATTGGTAGATGAGGTATGGGACCAATAAACCAAGTAGGTTTTGCTTTCATTATATAAAAGCATGTGCTCATTGTGAAATACAAACATGAACCTGTCAGAAATTTTTTTTGTTGGTCAAAGATGAGAGAAAAAAACTTTGAGTGAAAAGTTAATTTGGGCCGACATGGTGGCACACACCTGTAATCCCAGTACTTTGGAGGTTGAAGCAGGAGGAGTGCCATGAATGAGTTTGAGGGTAGCCTGGGATACAAAGCGAGTCCAAGGCCAGCTTGAACTACATAGCAAAACTATGTCACAAAGACAGAACTAAAATAAAATAAATTTTGTCTGGAAAAAAATATATTTGTTTTATGTAGCTGGGTGCTCTGGAATTTGGTGCATATATATTTAAGATTGTTATCTCTTCCTCTTGACATTTTCCCCTAACTAGTATGTAGTGGCCTTCTTTATCTCTTCAGATCATTCTTGGTTTGAAGTTCACATTGTCTGCAAACAGAATAGCTACTCCTGCTTTTTGGGGGGATCCTGTTGCATGGAGTATTGTTTTCCATCCTTTGACTTTCAATTTATGAGCTTCCTTTTGGATTAGATGGGTTTCCTGTGTACAGCATATGGTTGGATGTTATTTCTTGATCCATTCTGCCAGTCTGTTTCTTTTAATTGGTGAATTGAGGCCATTTACATTAATGGTTACAACTGATATATATTGGTTTACTTTTGATGTTATTTTTCTGTTGTTGATTCTTTACCTTTCCACTCTGTTTAATTGTTTGCATTGCTTAGTTTTTTCCTGTCTGTCTAGAATGTCTTTCAGTATTCTTTGCAGGGTTGGTTTGGTGGTCATGAAGTTCTTCAGCTGTTCTTTGTGGTGGAAGTATCTTATTTCTCCATCCATTTTGAAGGACAGTTTTGCAGGGTACATCAGTCTAGGTTGGAAGTCATTTTCCTTTAGGATCTGAATACTTCACTCCATGCTCTTCTTGACTCCATTGTTTGTGTTGAGAAGTCTTCTGTGATTCAGATAGGCTTTCCTTTATAGGTGATCTGTCTCTTCTCTCTAGCAGCTTTTAATATTCTGTTCTTATGTTGGATTTATGGGATGTTGATTATTATATGTCTGGGTATAGTTTTATTTTGGTTATGGTTATTTGGAGTTCTATATGTTTCACTGATTTGTATGTCAGTTTCCATTCTCATGTTTGGGAAATTTTCAGCTATTACTTCTGTAAATAGCCTCTTGATATCTTTTTTGCTGTCACCTTCCTTTTCGTTTATCCCTATCAATCTTATGTTGCTTTTCTTTGCATCATCTTGCAGTTGTTGTTATTTCCTGGTTCCTTGTTATTTTTAAAAGATCTTTGCTTTCCTGTTCACTAGCTGCAATCATGTCTTTGAGGTCTGAAATTCTATCTTCACTTTCATTGAGACAGTTTTGCCAACTTTTGATGGAATTTTTGATTTCCTATGTATCTCTTTGAATCTGCTTCATACATTGTTTGTTTCTTATATTCTTCATTCAGAGTTTCCATCTTTTTTCATTGTTCCTCTAATTGTTTAACTATGTCTTCTTTAGATGTGTTCAGCATTTCTTCCATTACATTTATCATTTCTTCTTTTACCTGGGAGACTGTTTCTGATTTCAGTTCTTTTATAGCTTCCCAGAGTTGTTTCTTTACTTCAGTTGATATCATTTCAGGCATTTCAGGTTTATGGCTTATATTTTCTTCTGTGTTCATGTCTCCTAGGCTTGCTTGGGTTGGGCTGGAAGTTTGAGATTGCATTTTGCTCTTTCATTTTGTCATTTTCCTACATTTCTGGGTTTCGAGCGATATTTCAAGGCTTCCCCCCCCTCCCCCCATGCACTGAGAATCACCTGGCCCACTTTTGGCTCCTGGAGCAAACTGCAGGCAACAGCTGCTTGGAGTTTGCTGGGCATGGGCCTATTAGACCCACAGGGACTCCCATGCAACCTCCTGTGATTTCAGATGTGGGATGTAGTCTTACTGCCTGGGAGCAACATTCCAAGGTTTCCCTGTGTACTGGGTTTCAACCCACGCATGCTTTGGGCCCAGGACTCAATCCATATCCTCTTTTGTATAAGTCCTATCTAGTCATCTTTCCACTGTTTATATTAAGTAGCTGTAGCAATATTTTGACAGTTTTAAGTGAAATCCGTAAGACTATTCACCTGTCCTATTTTTCTTTCTTAGATAGCATCTTAAAGGAGGATAATCAAGGGATACTTAACTACTGCATTCCACACAAGGACAATAGCTGGGGAAAGGTGAGGTAGAAACTGTGCCCTTCTACCATTACACATAAGACAGCACCAATGATGGGAAGTACTTGGGATTCAGGCATGTGGAATGGTTTCCTGGCACTGCAGAAGCAGCAGAGACTTCAGGTTACCTTTCAAACACTTCTGGAATTTAAGTGCTTCGATTTCCGCTCCTAAATCCTATTATTAATCCATGTTCATTAAAAAAATGGGGACAGAAAACTGTTTCCTCTGTTTCTTGTTTGTTTGTTTCTTTGTTTTCTTTTCTTTCCTTTTTTTTTTTTTTTTTTTTGAAACAGGGTCTCTCTATGCAGTTCAGGCTAGTCTTAAGCTCACTGTGTAACCTAGGCTGATCTCAAACTTGCAAGGATCCTATTGCCTCAGCCTTCTGAGTGCTGGGGTTTTAGGCATGCACCACCACACCCCACCTTCCTCTGTTTCTAAATTACCTATTTTTTCTACTTTCTCATCTCCTCTCTGTGCCTTTTGTCCTCAAACATAAACTTTACAGTATCATTTGACAGTATCTGGGGCAGAAAAGGAGAGGCTTATCTGGTTTGGGGACTGGCGTACAGATTGCAAAGGTAACTGAACATTTTTTTTGCTGTTGAAGGTGTTTGGCATTTTGGAGAAAGTCAAAAAGAATTTGGTTTAGAAGACTATTCTATTGGTCAGATAACCCTGGAACAAGTCTTTCTGACCTTTGCTAACCCTGGTAACACAGCAGATGATTTTGAAGAAAAGATGCCCTAAGATTCAGTTGCAACCAAGTGACTCCTGCATCTTTCTTCAGTGATACCTGAAAATTCCTATGTTCATATATCTTGTTGTCAATATTTTATGTAATAAAGAGTTCCTCAGGTCCCAAAGGAGAAAGTTTGTCCCATTCTGTGCAGATTTAGATGTGTGGCCTACATATCTAACATGTGCAAATCTAAAGACATTTGTCGAAATACCAAAGAGCAGCAATTATCGAAGTGAGAACAGGAACCTGTTTCTGAATATTCTGAATATTTGAACAGAAACATCCAGAAATGATGGTACTGTAAATCAAAGAGTGAAGAAAAAGAGCACTGTATATTTAAAAGCTACTTATGTGTAATAGGAACATTTCTGGAGCAAATCAGCTTTCTCATAAATATACATACCAATTTTTATTCTTCAATATGTCTAATTTGAATTAACATCAAGATTTGAAAAGTGAGTAATACTATTTCCATGGCCATTAAAAAACCAAAACAAACAAAAAAAAAAAACTAAACAAACAAAAAGACCCCTAACTGGACAGAAAAAAGAAAACCAACTAAACAAACATAGAAAAATAAATATAGTAAAATTTTTCTGGTGTCCACAGTTTTCTGGTAAGTCAAGTCAGATCCCAGAAATATATTGTGTACTCTAGCCAAGTTTGCAGTGAGAATTGTGCTGGGGATGATCTTGGCCTCTGGATGTGGGGCTGGGACTGGTGTTCTGCTGCTGGAGTTCTCCCCAGTCCCAACTGCTGATGTGTGTGCCCCCACTGGGGCCTTACTGGGAAACAGGGGACTCCCATCTGGGATGACCTGATCATGTGTGCACCTCCACCACTGATGCCTTGGTGGGTCACTGAGGCGGTATAGGGAGGGTTCCCACCTGGGCTGGTCTAGCTGCACATGCACCCCTTTTGCTGGAGCCTCCCATTAATTTTGTTTTGTCTTCTGTTAATTACTTTTAAAGTAAATATATTACACTCTTCAATCACATGCAGATTGCCAAAACTGATCTTTAGAACATCATAAAGCTACACACTATCCAAAAGAGATACTTTAAAGATATAAGCAGTTTGAAAAGTAAAGCATTGCATACAAATAGTAATAGTTGGAATACCTATGCTAATAGCAAATAAAGTATACTTTAAACAAGAAAAAAATGATTCAAAAGAAAAAGGTCAGTGTATATTAATAGAAAAATCAATTCATCAAGAAGATATATAGACCAACTCTTGTAGTCAGGGATTGTGAGGAAAACAATTACAATCAGGACACAGAATTTATAATATTATTTTATGATGGTCACTCACAGTTAAACACAAGAAAGTACATAAAATCTGTCCACAACACTAAAGACCCAGAATATTTAGCCAAAGGCCTGGATCCCACAAAAATGTCCTTCATGAGTCCAGCTGAAGACCTAGAGCCCATGACAATGCCTCCCACAAGTCCAACTGGAGGTCTAGAGCCCACGACAAAGGATTCACATCAGTCTGTTTTATGGATCTGCTGGGAAGGCCCAATGGTCAGTAGCAGAAGTCAGAAAGTCTATGCCAATGAGATGAAGGAGCTGTGCCAGTAGGTTGAGGCATCTACACTGGAGCCGAGAAGTCATGCTCAAAATAAGGACCAGGGTTGCCCTGAAAATTACCACAGCCATCCTCAGCGACAAGGAGGTCCCAAGCTTCTCCAACCATGAGAACATTCAAGTACATGTCAGGAAGCCAGCATGACAAGCTTCTCCTGGAGATTAAATAGCACACATCTTCCCCTCCAGAGCCAGGAAGCTATGCTCAATGTAAGGAGCAGAGCTCCTCCAAGAGAACCAAAGGCTCGAAACACCAACATTTAAAGGGAATCCACAATGCCTAGCTCTTCTCCACATCTCTATTTATGCTGGCAACTTTCCTCAGCTGAATCATCTACATGCAGCACCATGCTAATTTAATTCAGCTGGTGTTGTTGACCACCAGTCTTTAATCTATGACACCAACATCAGAGCCACAAAATATATAAAGCCAGCATCAAAAAAACTGAATTTTTAAAAAAAGAACAGAACCAGCTGGAATAACAGATGGAGACTTCAGTGTACTAATTTCAGTAATAGACAGGACAACCAGACAAGATTAGTAAGAAACAGAAGACATGGACAGTAGAAGAAACCCTCTAGACCTCACAGACTTCTCATAAACAACAATCCAACATCAGCAGAAAATACGTCTTTATCAAATCCACATGGAATGTTCCCTAGTATACACCAGGGCACAAAAAAGCCTCCATAAACTTGAAAATACTGAAATCCTATAGAGTACCATATCCATTGTTATGCTTTAGATCTAAGATGTCTCCCAAAGGCAAATTGATGCGCTTTGAGGAATTGATTGGCTTTAGCTGAATGGGCTATTAGGAGGCAGGGCTTACTTGAAGAGAGTTGGTCCTGAGAGTACAAACTTGGGAACTGAATCTTGTCTGGATGCCCTGGCTCTCTGGCTCTCCCTCCCATTCCTGACTGCCATAAGTGAGCAATTCTTTTCTGCTATGCCTTTCTGCTATGATTTTTCTGCCTCATCACAGACATAAAAGCAACAGTCATGTGATCATAAACTGAAAGCTCTGAAATCATGAGCCAAAATAAACTTTTCCTCCTTTGGGGTGCGTTCCTCAGATATTTTGTTATAGTGATAGAAAATTAACACATCCACACAAAATGTTATAACAGGAGAAATCAGTAACCAAAGGAAAACTGGAAAACTCACAAATATGTGGGAGTCAAACACATAGGGTACTTTTAATTGGTCAAAAAAGAAATCACAGGGGAAATTAGAAAATGTCTTGAGAAAAATGAAATAGAATCACAACATACCAAAACATAGGATACAAAAAAAAGTAGGGAAAATGTGTTGTTGTAAGTTAAAACATATAAAAAAGAACAATCTCAAATCAATAAACTGTAAGAACAGAAAATAGAAAAAACATAAAGCTAGTAGAAAAAAGAAAAAAATAGATGTGTAGATTGAGAATAGCCAACAGAAAATGAACCCAAAATCTGGTAATTTAAAAATAAACAAAATTGTCAGATCTTTAGCTAAATGCACTAAGGAAAAAGCAAAAGGTTTATGCTGCTGAAATCAAAAATTGGAGTGGAGACCTTACTACACAGTACTAAATACAAGGATTATAAGGAAGTATTAGGAACAATTAATTATACACCAACAGAGTTAGAAACACAAAATATACCAAATCCATATCATTAAGAAATGAAAAAACAAAGAGTCCAAATCCAAATTGGGGGTGGGGTGTCAGATAATCTGATCTTTCACATAGAAAGTTCTGGTTGTATCTACTGAGACTCCAAATGCCACCAGTACCTGGATATCCATGGAATTCTCCAGGTTTGGGAAACTTTCTGCAATAATTTCAGTAAACAGGTTTTCCCTGCCACTATAGTATATTTATTCACATTTCTTGAAGCCTATGAATTTAATTTTTAACAACTTCTTTTCTACTAAACAATGTTTCTCTGAGATTGGAGACTGGATGGTAGAGGATAGCGACTTGGGGGAGAGAAGAAGGAAGGAGGTGAGACCCCAGGAGCCAAGAAAGTTCTGAAGGGAGAATAGCAGCCATGGGGAGAGCAAGGCAGAAAGGAGGTGGCCAACTGCTTTCTCCCTGATGCCCAGCTTGTGGTGTGAGAGAAGAGGCTGAAGCCTACACAGGTACAGTGACAGCAAGGGACCCAGGAGGCCCCCACCAAAAAATGTGCCAGCGGAGCACAGCAGTGGATATAGTAGGCTGCAGCAGCTGGTGATTCCATTCCAAACATCCCGAGGAGAAGGTGACTGGATGCCACTTTCCAGTGGAGCCAGGTAAACCCAAGACTTAGAGCAGCAGTGGGTTGCCTTCATCTTGGGACTCGAAGTGTCTAGGTGAGTCACAACCCTGGGAGACACCTAGGGCCAGGGAGCTTCGATTAAGCCAACAAGAAACACCTGTAGTGTTGTAGGCTGAACAGCACAGGCCCACAGCCAAAGAGTAGGACCAGCCTGAACTTCAGAGTTGAATTGGCACCCTACCCTATTCTTACTTCAAGCTAACTGAGATTGCATAGCACCCCATTGTAATGCTACTTCAGGCTTGTTGGAATTATAAAATATGGATGTAGGCTATGTCTGCCTCCTTTGTCTACCACCAGGAACGGCCAAGACATACCCTGAAGTGGACACTACTACAATACTGCAGACCCCAGAAGATAATCACAGGTTTAAATTTACAAAGAAATCTCTCTTTTTGTTGTTGTTGTTTTTTAACTGTTGTTTAAATTGTATATTCTCATTTTTTCATGAGTATGAACATTGTTTTTATTTTTCTTATTTTGTTTTGTTCTTGTTTTTGTTTTTTATTTCCTTGTTTCTCCCCTGTCTTCTTCACTAGTCTCTGAAAGTTAGGTAATCTATCTTTGTCATATAATCTTGCTTCTAATCTCATTTTCTTCTTCCACCACTCTATTTTTTCCTCCTATCCCTTTAAAATTTTCTCTCTAGAGAGTAAAATCATTCAATTGAGTGGATGTTTAATGTATACAATTTTCTGGTTTTAGATTTTGTCATATAACTATAAATATTGTTCATATGATTAAAGGTGGCAAATTAATAATTACCAGTTTGTCATTTTCTAGGCTGTGCTAGGTCCTATTGTTTTTACTGATTGCACCACTTTAGCCAAAGTGAAAATAGTTGTTTTATATCAGTTGTTCATCCTTATATGCCAAGGACAAGTTTGTCTCAGAGTCATACACAATACTATAGTCCAATAAAAAAAAGAATCAAGGACAAGACCACATACACAGCAACTTTTTGTCTCTATGATCTTGCAATAGATTTAAAAGCCAAAATCCAGCTATACCTAGAAGACATCTCTGAAAAGTATTCATTTCCTAAGAGGTTATCCATACTAGTACTAAAGCTACCAACTATAATGAATTTACAAGCATCTAGGCTGAAAATAAATTTTAGAAAATAGAAAATGAGAAGACATAGAAGCAAGCGGCAACCCCAGACCTCCAGTTTGCCCAGGCAAACCCAGGAAGCAGTGAGATGGAACAATTCAAAAGCCACCCACCTGAACTCTTTGAAATGGTAACAGTGGAAGTAACAGATGAATGAGGTTCTAGACAAAACATTGCAACAATTTCTGATAACTCCAGAGATAATGACAATAATGAAGAACATGGTTAGTGAATTTAGAGTAGATACAGATAAAGATATAGAAGAGCTTAGGAAAATGATAGAAATCATGAATGCCCAACATAGGAAAAAACGGAATCCATGAAACATTCAAACAGATATCCAAGAGATTAGAAATCCCACTGAAAGTATACATAAGAGAATCAATCAATGTAGGACAGAATATCAGATATATATGACACATTTGTGGTTAGTAATCATGAAAAGAAAGACTTCCTAAAAATACCAAGGTACAAAAAAAAGAAATATAAAATATAAAAATAAAAATACCAAGGCACTGCAAAAAAGAAGTCCAACAGTTGCTGGGTGGTACAAAGAAGATCAACATAAAACTGATTGGAATAAATAAAAATGGAGATTTTTTTAATTTATTTTTTTAATTTATTAAAAATGGAGATTTTGCAATGGACATTTTAAAAAAAACTGTTCCCACAAGTAACAGCAGAAAGTTTCCCAAGCCTGGAAGAAGAATATGACATACAGATAAGTGAGGCATATAGGACTTTAATGAACCATGTGTTAAAAATAACCTATACCAAGGCATATAATAGTCAGGATTCTTCAACACAAGAACAGAATATTAAAATGTTTTGAGAAAAAGAAACAAATCACCTATAAAGGAAAGCCCATAAGGATCACAGCAGAATGTCAACACAAACACTAAGTCAAGGAGAGCTTGGAGTGAGGTATGCCAAGCCCTAAAAGAAAACAATCTACAACCCAGACTGATGTATCCTGCAAAAGTATCTTTCAAAGTTGAAGGAAAAATAAGATACTTCTATGCTAAACAACACCCAAAGAAATTCATGACTACTGAAACAGACACTCAAAAATGTTCTGAAGGATATTCTAGAAGAAATAATGAATACTATGATATCATGAACCCCAATACAATGATTCCACCAGGAAAGGTAAGCATTTCAACACAGGGATAAAAAGAGAAGCATAATAGGAAAATAATATGACAAAGTTAAGTCAATATGTATCAATTATAACCACTAATGTAAATTGTCTCAATTTACCAATCAAAAGAAACAGATTGACAGAATCAAAAAACAAGGTTCAACAATATTCAGCATACAAGAAACACGTTTAATTCAAAAAAATTTCACACAGTTAAAGGATGGAAAACAATACTTCATATGACAGTAACCTGGAAAAAAAAGTAGGGGTAGCTATACTATTTGCAGATAAACTGGATTTCAAGCCAAAACTGATCAAGAGAGAGAAAGGTCACTATATCCTTGTTAAAGGAACAATCTAGGAGTAAGAGATAACAATCATAAATATATATGCCCCAAATACCAGCATACCCAAATATAAAACAAATATTAATGGAGAAGAAAAATCAGATAAACATCAATATAACTGTAATGGGGGACTTCAATACCCCACTGTCACAGATACACAGATCAACTAGACAAAAAAAATCAACAAAGAAATATCATAATTAAACCAAATCTTTGAACAAATTGATTTTGTAGATATCTATAGTGTTCCACCTTGCAACATCAGAATACACATTCTTCTCAGCAGCACAAGGGATTTTCTCCAAAATAGGCTACATGCCAGTTCATAGAACATGCTTAAGTTAATGCAAAGGAATTGAAATTATCCCAAGCATATTATCAGACCATAGTGCAATTAAATTGGAAATCAATAGTGAAAGAAACCACAAAATCTGCACAAACACATGGAAATTAAATAACAACCTCCTGAACAACTAGTGGGTCACAAATGAAATTAAAGAAGTGAGAGAATTTCTACAATTAAATGATAATACCAAATCAACATAATGGAACTATGGAACATAATAAAAACAGTCCTGCAAGGGAAATTTATAGCTACTAGAAAAAGAAGAGCAAGTTAAACTCCAAGCACACACAGGAGAGGAAATTATAAATATCAGGGAAGAAATTAATGCAGTTGAGACTAATAAAGCAATACAAATAATCAATAGTATCTGGGAAAGATTCTGAAAAAAGTGGGGAAGAAAATGCTAATATCAAAATTGTGCATTTAGAGCCAAGATAATACTTTTGATCCTAAAATGGCAAAGTAATGTTCCCAAGTACAAAGTCAAGCCACTCTCCTATGGCCTGTTTTGTCCCCACTATCCCCTTATTTCTTTCCACATTCTCCAACGTGCATACACCTACCCACTCACCCCACTCCATAGAGTCAAACTGGACTCAATAAATAACAATTAGAACTTTCAAAAAATGCACTCATCTGGTCTTCCATGTATGTCTACTCCCTTACCATCTGTTTGTTTCATCTATCAAGGCTTTCAGTATCTCCTATGCAGAAACAATTTGAAGGATTCTCTTTTTTTCTGCAATAAAACATTCCAGTTGTGGCAGAAGCTTCCACTTGAACCATCAAGTTGTATAGGACATAGTAGGATGTGAAAGTGGTAGATTTGTCCACAAGATGGCACTCCTACTTTGTAGTTGAAAGCTTACTAAAAAGTTTTGCAAATTTAACTAGTTAGGATTTTGGCTAGGTGTGATGGCGCATGCATGTAATTCCAGCACTGGGGAGGCTTAGACAGGAGGGTTGCCATGAATTTGAGGACAGCCTGGGCTACATAATGAGTTCAAGGTCAGCCTAAATTACAAGGTAAGAATCTCAAAAAAAAAGATTTTGATTTATGCAATTGATATCATGACTTACTCTGTTTCAAAATCCTATCCCTTTTGAAAAAAATTTTCCCTTTGGAGGACATTTGAGTCACAGTTATGTTTGATGTGTGGATATTATAATCTAAGAATAAGAGGGTATTTAAAACAGGTGAAGGTCTCTAAGTGCAGGAAAGGAGGTACACATGCAGGGATGTGTGTGTTGCTCCCACCTGACCTGAACTGTTGAACGATGAAGTTCCAATGACTGGACTCTTAGGGTTGCAGAATTGAGAGGCAGTGGTTAAAAAGTACTGGAGGTAGCTGGTCATGGTGGAATACATCTGTAATCCAGGAAAGCCAAGACAGAAGGATGGCAAGTTAGAGACCAGCCCGGACAATTTAGTGACTTAGCAATGTCCTTGTCTCAAAATTTTAAAAAGGCTGAGAATGTTGCTCAGTGCAAAGGCTTGGGTTCAATCCATCCTAGGAGACAGGGAGAGATACTGGAGACAGTTTTATATGATATTAATAAATTTAAACTTTATCCTGAAAAACCTGGATAATATACTGAAATAGGCAAGTAACAAAAACAGCAGTATGTCTCAAATTTCATTCATTAGGTAACACTTTCATGATTTGTGCCATACCTCTATATGGTCAATACTTAACCTTTTTAAACCAACACCTTTTAATAAATGCATTTAAAATTGCTTGCCATGATACAAAATACAGTCATTAAAAAGGAACAATGTTTATTTATGTACTAATTTATAATCACCTCATGCATCACTAAAGTAAGTCTACCAAATCTGGGGAAACTATTGTAAAGTAACAGATTGGGGAAGGAGGGGTGGCTGAAGGTAAAGAAATTGGATTGGCACAGGTTCTTAATGACTACATCCACTTGCTACAGTTATAGTCATGAAACAATTCAAACACAAGCCAAAGAAGGCACAAGTTTGCCTGTGCCTTGTAATGTCTACAATACTGGCCTTTCTGAACCTATAATGTGCATTTGAATTACGCCAGGTCTTGTAAAAACACAGTCCCAGGTCTAATACGGGACTAGGAAATGCTGTGCTGTACTCCTAAAAACCTTGCTAAAATACTGATGTCAATACTATTAGTTTTCCAACGTGGCAACCAAAGCACAAGACTGTATGTCCCTGGGAGACAAGGACCACGCTTTCAACTTTAATTTAGTACTGTACTGGCGACAGGTCACTTTAAACACTCGTAAATTCTCCTACTATTAAAAACAAAAAACTAGCTTTTGATTTTGTTTTCTTTATAAGGCGAACCTACAATACGAGTTCTGAGAGCAGAGACCTTACTTTGTGACAATCACTTCAGGTTGAGGGCCAAATTTAAAGAGTGCCCCCGGCCTATTTTAGGGGATACAACGGGGACTAACGTCGCGCAGGGCCTCTATTCTCACAAAACTAATGATTTAGTGAGTGCTTCACCAAGAAAGAAGAAATCTCGGAGCTCTGAAGAGCAAGACCTGCGCAGAAAGGAGGTTAAGAGAACCTCGTAAAGGGACCAATTTGCAAGGAACCAGAAGACCAGGAGTAGGCGGGGAGAGCGCCTGCAGAACCTGGAAAAGGCGCTGTTTTATTGGACAATTCCGGTCGGAAAAGTCCAAATTGGTGGGGGGAGTTCTGACGGGCTGTCAGACATAATTTGAAAAATATAACGAATGGATATTCAGTCGGGAAAATAACTCAAACGTAGTATCCTAAATTACCTTCTGTATATTTTAATGAAACTGTGTATCTCCCTATCCCGCGTTTTGGAGGAGTTGGACTGATCCAACCTTTACCAGGGAGCAGTAGAGCGCAGTCTGTATAGAGAGGCCTCCTCAGAATAGGGGCGTGGGAAAGTTCTGCGCTGGGCAAACTGGGAAACGGCTGGCCTTAGCCACCATCTTGATTTTCTTTAAATCTGCAGTGACCGGGGGTCTGAAGTCTTTAACCATGAAGCTACTAACCAGAGCCGGCTCCTTTTCGGTGAGCACAGTTGGCGGGTTTGGGAAAAATTTGGGCGGCTGCTTGTCAGCACGGTGATGCAGCCCGAAAGTATTTGGTGTGGGGTCTCAGGCCTTATGCTCCCATTCGCCCTTCAGCTGAACCTCGCGGGCCAAGTGGGCTGCAATCTGGCTTAGGTATTGGAGGCTCGGCTTGTCCAGTGAGCAAGAGACCTAACGCCAAAAACCCTGAAGAGAAGGAATGAGCTTGAAAGCAGAGACGATAGGACTTGCTGAAGAGACTTTTGAAGGTCACTCGCGTGCCAGAAGAGACCCGGCAAATACAAGGGGCGGGAGGACCGCGCAGAGCGCAGACTGGTCCCCTGCCCTTTATCAGCTGCAGCCTCTGCTACTTTTTTTTTTTTTTAATCATAGAGCACCAGTTTCTCCAACAGTTAAATGGGTTTATGAATTAAAATGTAAGAAATAGGCTAACGCAGATATAGCGCCTGTCACAATTCGTGGAACTTCATTCGGTGTTATTTACCATGGTATTCTGGCAATAATGTATGCTTTTTCTAAATTTCTTGTTAGAGGGGTACAACTTTTATGAGGAACCCTTGATCTGTTCTCACAAGCTATGTAAGGATCCCTCTCAACCCCAAATTAAACGTAACTGTCACTTAGAATGCCTCAGCATCGGTGTTTTATCACTGTGGATCATTAATCAAGAGAGGAAAGGAAATGTTTTTAAATTTTTCAGCAAGGAATAATTTGCTTCCAGTGGACAAAATCTAGAGACAATTTTGTTTGTTAGCGTTAGGGAAGGTGTTAACTGGCATTCAAAGGCCAGGGATGCTGCTAAAAATTCTATGACGCTTAAAACCACCCCCCTACAATCAGGAATTATCCAGCCCAAGGTGCCAGGAGTACTTGGGTTAAACCCTGCTTGAGGGAAATGCAAACCACCAGACATGGGAATGGAGTGTCCTTGTGCTTTATGTTTAAATGAGTATACGGTAGATTGTACAAATTTAGGCTTTGATTGTATTCCTGGCAAGCCTAGACAAACCAATGAGAAACGACCTTTTAAGGAGAGTGCAGTTGGATTGACAAACTCCCTTGCATTTTCCAGTAGAAAAAAACTGAGATACCAGTTGGAGAGAACCAAAGTAAACAAATTGAAATAAACTTGAAAGCAATTATTTGTTTCTCATTAATAGCACTTGTCTTAAATGAAAATAAGTGTATACATATAGTGTTATTAAAATAACTAGCTAGGTGTGGTGGCACTAGCCTACATCCTAATTATTTGGAAGGCCAAGGCAGGATGAAAAGTTTAAACCCAGCCTAAGCAATTTAGCAAGATGCTGTCTGAAAATGAAGAGTTGAATGCAGCTTAGTACTTGCCTAGATGCAGTCCCACTACTGTAAGAAAATAATAATAATCTAGTAATTCTGCTGCAAATCATCATCACCTAACAATTACACTGCAAAAAATAATGATGAAATAATTCTGTAACAACTACTAGGATTATTTCTTCCTGATTTCAAAGGGGGCAAATAAGCACATAATAAATGTCATCGTTCGGGTACCTCTAAATGAAAAACATACATTTTCCTTGGTAATGTAACTATATAGATATTTGTATTTGAACTGCCATGACTGTATATCATAAAATTTAGTTTTTGGAAAACCAAAAGTCAGAATTAAAAATAAGGCTACCTATTCCAGAAAACTAAACAGATAATTGTAAAGCAGAGCGAATTATGATTTATAAGTCATAATACTAAAGAGGGAATAAAATAATACTAAGAGCAAATGAAAACCAACAACCAAATTAGTGTAGCACTGATGCTGAATGCACAGCATCAGCGTTGGGACAGTGCAGAGTAGAGGCTTTGTAGATTATGATGAGAGACCTCAGGAAACTCCAGCAACAAGTTGACTGGATCTTAGTTATAATCAAATTGACTTAAGACACTGTGTATCATTTGCCAGAAAAACTGAATAAAATGAATGCACTTTAGATCTATTATCTGACATTTAATGAGACCTTTTTATCCTACTCGCAACTGCATAATATATATTGAGAATCTGCTATGACTGAGTCTATTGTTAATCTTAGGATAATATACATTTTTATTTAGTCAAGGTTTTAAGACTCATGATTGCATGGTCTTGTATCATGGTAACATGATCATGATCAAGAAAGTGAAGATACAATGAAAATAGTGGCTCAGAAGAAGTTGTTATGCTTTGGATTTTTTAGATTACTAAAATAATTGAAGGCATGAAGTCATTTCAGCTGGAAAATAGACTAAAATGGTGAGTCTCATTGGGAAGATAGGGAAGCAGTAATGGTGAGATCTGTAAAAGGGTGTCAATTTGGCAGTCTGACATTTTTTCAAAAATTCCAAAGCAGTGCTAAAGGAACAATTTGAAACTTTAGTAAGATAATTAAAAAGTATGGAAAATAGTTATTCTTCACATAGTAAAAAGTGAATATAGAGAACTTAGTATTCTCTTGGTACGCATGGCGAAGTAGGCTGTGATCTTAAGAGGGGCTTGGCAGGAGGATCTTGAATTTGAGCCAAGCTGGGCTACATTGTAAGTTCCATGGCAATCTAGACTATAGCATGAGATCCTGTTGAGAGAGGGTGGGGAACATTCAGTATTTTCTGTTAGCTACAAATAAAAATTTAAGAATGGCTTGGGTAAACTGGTCAGTTCAGAAGTTCACAATAGTATTTAGCAAAACCTCATAGACATGGTCATTGCTCTTTGTTATTCAGCAATACAAAGATAAATTATTTTTATACAAAGCAGTGTTTTTGTGAGAAATGTATATAACCTATCTTTTTTGTGTTTAGAGATTTTATTCCCTCAAAGTTGCCCCCAAAGTTAAAGCCACTGCAGCCCCTGCAGGAGTGCCTCCACATCCTCAGGACCTTGAGGTTAGTCCTATGAATTGTCCACTGAAACCTATACATACCTTACTTTCCTTGGTAGTGTAAAGATACTAATCGTATCTGTTTTATTTCAAATACAGTTTACCAAATTACCAAATGGTTTGGTGATTGCATCTCTGGAAAACTATGCTCCTGCATCCAGAATTGGTGTATTCATTAAAGCAGGCAGTCGATATGAGGACTCCAGCAATTTAGGAACTTCTCACTTGCTACGTCTTGCATCCAGTTTGGTAAGTATCTCTATTACTTCAGTGTTTAGAAGTGTTGTGGTGTTTTGATCCTATAAGGAAGAAAAACTAAAAGCAGTATCTCTGTGTGTTAGCTTTCTGTCACTGTGACAAAATAACTGAAAAGGAAAGATTTATTTTAGTTCATAGCTTCAGACCACAGTTGACTGGCCCCATGCCTTTTAGGCCTGTGGCAAGACAGTGACATCATGGTCAAATGGCATGGCAAAGCTACTTAGCTCATGGCAACAAGGAAGCAGAGGGAGGGAGAGCCAGAGCCAAAAAGAAGGACCAGAGGACAAGATATCCCCAGCATCCTATCTGTGACCCATTCCCTTCAACTAGGCTGTAGCCCTTAAGTTTCCCTTACTTCTCAATAATACCATCAAATTATGAATCCATTAAATCCACTGATGAAATTAGAGCCCTTTTGATCCAATCACCTTCCAAAAGCACCCATCTCAAATTATCACTGTTGTAGGGACCAAGAAGTCAACACATGTGATTTGGGAAGGCATTTCAGAAGCAAGTCATAACACCCAGTATTAGCTTCCTTGAGCTGCCATACCAAATTACCACAAACTAGATGCCTTAAACAGGAAGAATTTATTTTCAGTTTTAGAGGCTAAAAGTCAAAGTTGAAGTGTTCTGTAATGAGTCAGTATGTCACCAGGTCCATCCTTTCTCTAAAGGCAGTAGAAAAGAATCTTTCCTTGCCTCTGCCTAATTTCTGGTGGATGCCAACAATCCTTTGTGTACCATAGCTGCATGACTCCAATTCCTGCTGCTCTTGTCACGTAGCCTTCTTTCTGTGTCCCTGTATCCAAGTTTCACTTCTGTAAAGACATTAGTCATTTTGGGTTTAGGGCCCACCCTAATTCAGTGTAACCTTAAATACAGGTGCAAAAACCCTTTTTCCAAAAAAGACAATGATCGGTTTTGAATGGACATGAGTTTTGGAAACACTGTACAACCCAATAAAATCCCCTAATATAAAATGAGAAACAAGTATTTACTACATAGAACCATTGTATTAATAACCAGCTTTATGTTAGATTAGAACATAAGAAATCAGTAAAAATTGTTTTTTTAAAAAAGTGCCAAAAATAGAAAAGAGTCTTCTTTCCTGTATGCAATTCACTTTCAGAAAAGAGTAGATCTATAATAAGCTTGTGTCTGGTAATAGAATTTTTATATAAAAATCTATACTTGAACTTTTCATGTAACTCTTAAAACGTTATACTATTTAGTAAAGTTCTTCTGAATCTGCTAATAATAGTTTCACAGATTTTGATACTGTATAATGTTTGGCAGACTTGGCATTGAAAAACTTAATAAGAAAATTTTTCTTTCTTTTTCAAGACCACAAAAGGTGCTTCATCTTTCAAGATAACCCGTGGAATTGAAGCAGTTGGTGGTAAATTAAGGTTTGTTAAATGTCATATTGAATAGTGATAGTGCCAGAAGAGATTCATTTATAAGGAAACTTTTCTTTTACCATAGTGATTAAAGACTTCTTAAAACATCAGAAGAAAATAATGATGAATTTGCATCAAAATGTAAAACATGTTTATCCAGGCAGGATACAGCAGACCTGTAATCCCAACACTGGAAGGCTGAGGCAGGAACATTAGTCAGGGCAACTTAGCAGTTTAGCAAGACCCTGTCTTAAAATTAAAAAAAAAAAAAAAAGAAAAAGAAAAAAATTAAAAGGGCAGAGGGATATGGCTCAGTGCCAAGACCCTAAATTGAATACATAGTACCAGAAGTGAGGAACTGTGGGTTGTAAAATTATGTCTTAATGTAACAATTTAAGTAACTAGAAGTAGGTATTTACAATATATAATATACAAATATTTCTATTTGGAAAAATAAAGCACTAAAAATTAGGAAAAATGAACCATAGACAATGGTAAACAAAAGGTAGAAATGGGCTCTTCTCTGGAGAGAAAGCCAGAAACATCAGTCTTTGTTTATAATCACCAAACAGTGTGATACCATTTCACATTTCATCTAGACTTTTTTAAATATTACATTGGCAGAGAGGATGGAGATGGAGAATCTCTTATTTTGCTTATTACAGGATAAATAGGTAATTGTACCAATTAGGAAAGAATCAGGGAATATCTAGTATTATTAAATTTCTAACAATATGCACAAACCTTTCTTTTTTTTTTTAAGTTTATTGGTATAGTTTAGATAATAATGATCATTTTCATCGTAGGGAATTTGTACCAATATATCTTGATTCCTCTTTTTTTCCCAGTGCTCTCCCCTCTTCAATCCCTCTTCCCCTCCTCATTTACAAAGCTTTGTTACCATTTTATCCTTCTTTTATCTTTTTTTTCCCATTTCCTTCCTTTCCCCCTGCACCCCTACTGAGTTCCTGTTTCTTTTCAACAGTTTGTTAATATTTTGCAATACCTGTCTTACAAGGTGGTCCCTATTTACACTTTTGGTTTCTCACACCAGAAAAGTCAATATTTACACATGTATGTCCAATTTATTTCACTTCAGAGAATGATCTTAAGTGCATCCATTTACCTAGAAATGTCTCAAGTTTCTTCTTTATGGCTGAGTAAAAAAAAGGACACATCTTTTTTTATCCATTCCTCTATTGATGGGCATTTGGGTTGTTTCCAAGATTAAGCTATTATAAACTGTGCTGCTATAAACCTGAATATACATATAATGTCAGGGTATGATGTTTTTAATTCTGGGCAGTTACCCAGAAGGGCAATAGTTGGACCAGAAAAGACCTCTAATCCTAGTTGTTTGAGGAATCTCCACACTGATTTCCACAGTGGTTGTACCAGTCTACACTCCCAAGAACAATGGAGAAGGTTTACTTTTACCCCAAAGCCTCATCAGCTTTTGTTATTGGTTGATTTCTTGATAATAGCCTTTCTGGGGTGAGGTGGAATCTCAGTGTTGTTTTAATTTGCATTTCTTAAATGATCAGTGATGTTGATATTGGGAGAGTGAGGCAGGAAGACATTTGAGGGTTCAAAACCAGCCTGGGCTACAAAGTGAACTTATGGCCAGCCTAACTACATAGTGAGACCCTGTCTGAAAAAGCAAAAAAAAAAAAAAAAAAAAAAAAAAAAAGAGGAAGAAAAAAAAAAAAAAAAAAAAAAAAAAAAAAAAAAAAAAAAAAAAAAAAAAAAAAAAAAAAAAAAAAAAAAAAAAAAAAAAAAAAAAAAAAAAAAGTCAAGAGAGGTAGTTGAAAAAAAAAAAAAAAGTAAATAGAACAAAAATATATGTATAAACCCAAAACAAAAAAACCAGCCAGACAGAAAAATGGAAAGTGATGCACACAAGCAGGGGGGGAAAAAAAGAAAGAAAAGAAAATTCCTCTGGTGTCTTCTGGTCTGTGGTAGTGTCCAAATCAGAACCCCACCAACAGTTGGATTAGTGTTAGATGTGGGGCTGTGGCCAGTCTTAAAGACAGCAGATTTCTAGATGGCTCACCCACATCTCCTTACCCTGATTGTCTCTGCATTGCACTCCTAGTTGCTGTGGTGCCCTCAGACAGAAATAGCTCCATTCTGCTCCTAGTCCTTTGTACAGTTGGCCCTCCTGGACTGTACAGCTTGCTCTGTTCCACACTGTTTGGCTCCTCTCAGGTACTGCACTCCTTGTCCTTTGCTAGTGGTTGCAGTCTGACCCCTGCTGGTGGTCCCAAGTTGGAGGGAATGCTGACTTTCTAGCCCAAGGGTGCTAGTTTCCCTCTCCTTATCTCCCCTTATCTCCCCGGCCCTGCAGCTCTGCTTGTGTTGCTGATCACACATCAGAGAGTGCTGACTTCGTGGCCCAAGGAAGCTACTGGTTTCTGTTCACACTGGTTTCCCACTCCTTGTCCCTGCTGCTGCAGGTCCCAGCCATGTGCTGTGGTCTAAGTCCCTTATGCTGGTTGTAGGGCAAGAGAGGTCTTCTTGTTTCACTACCAGTGCTGTGCCATGGCTGGTCCCTAACCTTATTGGTAGAGGTTCCAATTAGCAGTTGCAGTATGCAATAGAAAAACAAACAAGCAAAAAAAAAAAAAAAAAAGAGAAAGAAAGAAAAATAACTGGTAGTCCATGAGGGAGAGAACAGTCACTTGCCCCTGTGTGTGCCAGAGAAATTTGTTGCAAGGCTACAGTGTCCTCTGTTTACAGGAAATCAGAAGAGATGAGGAGCCTTATATTTTAGATCTATCCTGAGTGGATTGAGTTTGCCGCACACTTGCACTCTCTGTGTTTTGGGGGGAACTTACCAGGAATGGCAGTTCCTACTCTGATCTCACCAGCAGTAAACCCACCAGTAGCCCTGTGAGCTGCATTTTTTTTTTTTTTTTTTGTACCAGCGATCGAACTCATGACCTTGTACTTAGCAGGCAAGCACTTGAACCACTGAGCTAAATCCCCAGTTTGCATTATCATTTTATGAAGTCCTGTGACTGTGGTTTTTTTTTTTTTTTTTTGATATACAAATTTCTTATTTCAGATTGATTTTGACATCAGGATGTATGTCCCTCCTTTTCTTCCAATTACTTGAATTTTTAGCTGATTTTCTTTGATAAGGTCCATCGTAATTCCACTTTTATTCAGTCATGTTGAATCTCCAGCTATTCTTTTTATAAAGAGCAGAAACTACACAGCAGTTAAGGAACGAACCAGATCTATAGATCCACCTGGAGAAAAATTAAAAAACAAAGTGCTTATAATTATGTTTTCTAAAGTGGAAACAAGTGAGGATATTGACCTGGGAAAAGGTGCAAAGGCATCTTCGGCTTGTCTCCCAGCCACCTCTCTGGTACTGGGGATTGAACCAAGGGTACTGCTAGCTATATCTCCAGCCCTTTTTTATTTTGAAACACTATCTCACTAAGTCACCCAGGTTGCCCTCAAGCTTCAAATCCTTCTGGCTCAGTCTTCTAAGTAGCTGGGATTACAGGTGTATACCACCACAACCAATTTTATTTACTATATTAAAAAATAATAGTGAAATATACATAAAATTCAACATTTTAAAGTTGTAAGGTATTAAACAGCATTTAGCAATCATTAGCACCATCTGTCTCTAGAACTTTTATCATCTTAACTAACTAAAATTCTGCCATCCCTGAGCTCCTGCAACCATTGTTCTACTTTGTGTCTTGATTTAGGCAATTCTAGATTCTTCATATTAGAGGAGTCGTAATATTTGCCCTTTCATAACTTATTTCATTTAGTATATCTTCAGTATTCCTCCATGTTACAGCAGAAGTCAGAATCTCACTCCTTTTTAAGATTAATTTCCCATTCTTATTTCTTAATGTTTTTAAATTTTAGTTGATTATGTATTATTATTGGCACTTTTTGATAATACTTCAAAAACTTTCCAAAAGAGTTGCTGATTTAATAAGATACAAGGAAAAGTTTATTCTTCTGATTCAGATAATTCACTGTAATTTATTCCTTATTCAGCGTGACTGCAACGAGGGAAAAGATGGCATACACTGTGGAGTGCCTGCGGGATGATGTGTGAGTACCTGTAGGTGTTGTGGAATGCTAAGCTTCTGAGTTCGTCTTTATTATATTTCAGTATGACCTGTCATTTAGTTTTATGTTAATGTTCACCGACTTTATGCACATAGCACTGCTCGGCACAAGAACCCAGTATAGAGAGCATCCGTTACAGAGAATCTTGAATGTTGACCTGTAACTCTTACCTTGATGTTTTCTACAGTGAGATTTTAATGGAGTTCCTGCTTAATGTCACCACAGCACCAGAATTCCGTCATTGGGAAGTAGCTGACCTTCAGCCTCAGCTGAGGATTGACAAAACTGTGGCTCTTCAGAATCCACAAATTCGTGAGTACATTTTCAGATTAGTCGGTTTCTAGGATACTTGTATTTTGAGAAGATTGATTTAAATAGGAGAAAATTGCTGTTGAAATATTTTCCTACTTGAGTTTGAAAATATCTTTTCCAAAAATTTGCTCAGTTATCTCATCATGTTGTTTGTTCTTTTATTTCTAAACATTTATATATATGTTGTTACTCATTTTTCATGGTGAAAAAATTGTTTATAGAATCCTAGGTGTTTTTTCCTGTTTCCTTCTTTGTTTTTTTAGTATAGTAATTGTTTTGCTTGCACCAAACCCAGCACTAGTGTATTTTGCAAGGTAACCATAACTAGATTCAGACTTTCTGAAACCTAGTCCCTTGTACTTTCCAGGTGATACCACATAAAAGTGTTTAGGTGGGTTTTGTCATATCATATAACCTCTTTTTCTTAGTACATTCAACTGGCAGTATTTTAGAAGTTGCTAGAAGTAAATCCCATAACTTGAGAGCTTGAGACAGGAAGATTGTCAGAATTCAGCTTCAGTCTGGGATACATAGTGAGTTCAAGAGCACCCTGAATACATAGCGAAATCCTGTCTCAAAAACCAAAAAAAAGTTGCTCGAGTAAAGTGTTAATAAACGTAAGTCCTCTTACTACTTGAACACCAAATTTGTATAGGCAGACTTGTTACTCTCAGTTTTAAAACTATTCTTTTTATCTTTACTTACTACATTTCAATAATTGTTTCTTTACTTATCTATTATTTATAGGGGTCATTGAAAATTTGCATGCTGCTGCTTACCGGAATGCTTTGGCTAATTCCTTATATTGTCCTGACTATAGAATTGGAAAAGTGACATCAGAGGAGGTAACTGGTAAAACATACTGTGTGTTTTGTTTTGGTTTTGTTTTGTTTTTGTTTTTTGTTTTTTTGAGATGGTCTCACTATGCAGTTCAAGTCAGTTTTGTTTTGTTTTGTTTTGTTTTGTTTTGTTTTGTTTGTATCGGGGATCAAACTTAAAACTTTGCACTTGGCAGGCAGGTGCTTATGCCACTGAGCTAAATCCCCAGCCCTTCAGGCCAGCTTTGAGGTCACTTTGTAGCCCAGGCTGGTCTCAAACTTTCAACTATTCTCCTGCCTCAGCCTCCAGACTGCTGGAATTACACACATGCACCACTATGCCCGGCTAACATACTGTGTTTTAAAATGTACTTGTTTTCACGTTAAATTGAGCATCATCTACCATTATAGGATGTTTGCTGACTTTTCTTCTAATTTTAAGGAAATTAGCTTGCTTCTTTTTTCCCATGAACTTGCTTTTTAACTAAAAATTTATCAGAGCAATGTATGTATGTCTTTAAACTCAATAAAAGTTTGATAAGTTGAGTGTGTTAGTACAAGCTTGTAATCCAGGAGGCTGAGGCAGAAGGTCACTGCTAATTTGAAGCCAGCCTGAAGTATATATCAAAACCCATCTCAAAAACAAAACAAAACACAAAATTTTGATTAAAAGAGATATGATCATTACAGAAAAATTGAAAATAAACAAAATGAACAAAAAGGAAATATCTCACATACCTACTAAGGGTACTTAGTATTAATACCTGGTATATTTTCTTGTGTATGCCCTTTTCTATATATGTGTATCTTTTTAAAACAATATTTAAGTTTTTAAATATCACAGTAAATCCTTTAACTAAAAATGTTTAGTCCTCTGAATATGCCTGTGACAGTGAACCCAACTTCCTTACCTGCCATTTTCTCACTGATTAGTTACTCTATCCAGAACACCAGCCTTATTCTGTTGGTACAGATTTATCATACATCATAGCCTTGTATCTGCTGAAGAACTTTGTTTCCAAAACAAGAAACATTGAATGTTAAGTCTACTAGTATAGATACATATAATTTTAATTTCCTACTTCTACCACCCACACACCCACAAAAAAATTTTTTTTGCCAAATGACATTAGGAAAAAAATTAAAGTACTGACACTTTGAAAATATTGACTTAGAAATTCAACTTTTAATCCCATTTCATTTCTGGTTAACTGCTACAGGAAACTAAACTATATCCCTTTCTTGTTTGACTTACCAATCAGTTTTAGTGCCTACCTGGTATTAAAGTACTTTTATTCAAAAATAATAAATCATATCCAATTTGAACAGGCAACATTTTTTATAAGACTGTCCTGTAATTAGTTTTGAAACTTTTTAGAAATGAAATTCCTCTTTGCAAGAAATTGTGATTGAGGTAGCCAAAAATAATGCTTAGAGCAAAACATTATCTACAAGGATGTCTCTTATAGCAATGTTTTTAAATTGTGAAAAATTAAAAATAATATCCACCATTAGGAGATTAGTAAAATAACTTATTAAATAACCGTAGAGCTGGGTGTAGTGGCACATCTCTGTAATCCTAGCACTTTGGAGACTGAGGCAACAACATCATGAGTTTGAGGCGGCTACATAATGACTTCAAGAACAGCCTGCATTACATAATAAGACTCTGTCTCAACAACAACAAAAAAAAAACCTGTGGAAGGGCACACTATTCAACCATTCTATTACTGATAATGTAAAATATCTGTAGCATATTGGCAAGTAAAGTGCTTTAGCATATACCAGAAAGTCCCATCTGTTTTTTCTTTTTTTTTTTTTCACTAATACTGAGGATTGAACCCAGTGCTTTTGCATTGAGCTGCATCCCCAACCTATTTTTTTTTTTTTCTTCATTTTGAGACTGGTTTTCACTAAGTTACTAGGTCGCCCAAGCTGGACTCAAACTTGTGATCCTGCTGCCCCAGCCTCCAGAGTTCTGGGTTATCAAGTGTACACCACCATGCCTAGCTGAAAAGGTCCCATGTTTAAAAAAGCATTATGCATAGATACCAAGATTTTTAAACTGATTCTTTCAAAGTTACTAATGTTTTTAAAAAATGTGTCCCTAGGCTAAAGGAAATTCTAAAGAAATAAGCAATAGGTACTTTAAGCCTCAGTAGAAAAACATTAATAGAACAAAAAGTATGACTCTCCAAAGGCAACTCCATAGATATCAACCATTCAAAGTCACACATGATGACACACACCTGTAGTCCCAGCACTCAGGAGGCTGAGACAGAAGCATCACCTTTTTGAGGCCATCCTGGGCTACGTAGTGAGTTCAAGGCCAGCCTAAAGTACATAGTGAGACCCTGTCTCAAAAACAAACAAAAGATATGTACCATTCATTTAGAGCACAACTTCTGACAGGTTGATTAAAAGTTTAAAGTTTAGTCTCATTACTTTAACCAGTGTTTCCTAGCACTGTCACTTTCCTTCCTCAAGGAGCTTTTCTTTAAATCTCTAATACATTTTTAATGCCACAGACACTATGTTTGTTTATGTGCTATACATACATATAGTATATATTACTTTATATTTAAAACAAGGGATTTTTTTTTTTTTTTCTTAACTCCAAGAACCAAGTTTCTGTCCCCTGGAAGGAGTAGTCATATCTTTTGAGAATATATGGTTTAGCTCTTTTTGTATATTAAGCCTGAGGTAATAGGGTAAACCATGATTGGCTTCAGAGATGGGCAAGCAGGTTGTATAGTTTTAACAACTCTTGCTAGACTTGCCATAGGATATTTGTAGTTTAAATACTTAATTGGATAAAACAAAAGAAATGTGATATGCTGCTTGAACCACATTATGATAAAAACCATAAGCCTATTCCCATTCTTTAAAGTTTTGGTGTTTAATTTTAATTCCTTTTTAAATAATACCTCTATTGAGATGTAATTCACATGCTACACATACTATTTAAAATACATGCTTCCATGGTTTTCATTATGTTCAGCATTATGCATCCATCACTACAATTAAGTTCAAATTCTTTCCAAGTAATAATTTTATAATAAAAATGAAGAGTAACTCAGCACTAATTAGTCCCTAATCATTTAGTGTTAGCAACATTGAAGCTTGGGTAATTATTTTATCTCAAAAAACTTTTGTCTTTTCGTAGCTTTTTATATTTATACCAGTAAAACCTAAGAATTTTTTTAATTTCCTCAGTTACACCACTATGTTCAGAACCATTTTACCAGTGCAAGAATGGCTTTGATTGGACTTGGTAAGTTGGGAATTTTGTGTATATCAGTTTGCTGCCATAAGAGCAGTCTCTTAAACTGAGATGTTGAACAAAGGATTGAATGAAATTTGAAAACTTCTATTTATGTCAGACAGGCAATATATGGTAGGATTTTTACTATTCTGCTTAGGAAAGCAGAATCCAATATTTAACTCTGTAAATTAGTTTATATTCTTTACTGTGTTTGCATAACTTGTGACAAAGGTGAATTTCTTTAAGCAAAGAGCTTTTATAACCTGCCTTTTTAAAAGAAGTATAGTTTAATAGGAAAATAGACAAAAGAGCCTAAGCAGACAACTTACACTAAAGAGTGTGTGTGTATCCAATTATTTTAAAAAGTGTTTAGTCTCACTAATAAGAATTTTAATTGTAAAATTGGCAAAAATTAAAATTCACACTGCCCAGTATTAATCAGGGTATGAAGAAATAATGTCAAAAATTGTTGGTGGGTGTGATAGTCCTATAATCCTAGGATTTGGGAAACAGAGGCAAGAGGATCACTGCAGGCTCAGGGCCAATCTGTGCTACATAGTGAACTCAAGGCCAGCCTGTACTACACAGTGAGACTCCATTACTACATTTTGTTTATTCATTGACACTTGGGTTTTCACCTTTTAGTGACTTTGAGGGGGTTTTTTGTTTGGTTGGTTGCTTTGGACTGGTTTTGTTTGTTTTAGCTTTCTATCTTTTGGCTTCTTGAGATAAGGCCAGCCTGAACTACATAGGGAGTCCCTGAACATAGGCCAGGGAACTTGCTGTGATCTTCTTGCTGTAGCCTCTCAAGTGGTAGAATTACAGGCCTATGTCACCATGCCCAGCTCAAGTGATTTTGAATATAGACATTCATGTATAAATTTTTCTTTGGATACCTGGTTTCAGTTCTTTCCAGTATTGCCAGGACATGGTAACTATGTTTAACAATTGAGGAACTGCCAAATTGCTTTCCAAATTGTTTGCATTTTACATTCCTACAGATAGAGTGCAAGGCTTCCAGTTTTTCCACATCCTCACTAAAGCTTGTTATTATCAGCAGTCTGGGTATGAAGTGGTTGTGGGTTTTATTTGCATTTTCCTAAAAACCAAAAACATTTGGACATCTGATTAAATTCTTGAAGAAGTGTTTGTTCACATTCTCGGCCCGAATTTTAATTGAGTTCTTGGGTTTTGTGTGTGTGTTACTAGGAACCTAGGGCCTTGCACATGCTAGGCAAATGCTCTGCCTTTGTTTTTTACTCATAAGTTCTTCATATGTATTATAGATAATAGTCCCTTATCACTCACATGATTCATGGATCTTTTCTTCCTTTTTTTTTTTAAACTTCTTTGATAGTGTTTTTTGATGGACAGTGTAACTCTATGCAGCTTAGGCTGGCCTTGAACCCACTACAGAGTCCAGGCTGCCTCAGCTTCCCAAGTGCTGGGATTATAGGCATGCACCACCACATCCAGCGATCATTTTTAAAATAGCGGCTGGGAATGTATCTCAGTGGTAGAGCATGTGTTTGGCGGGCTTCAATCCCCAGCACCACAAAAAAAGAAAAAGAAGGAGGGAATGATAGTCTCTGTACATTTAAAAAAACACACACACACATTAATATAATAGTTTAGCATTAGTAAACTGTAAGTTAATGCCTAGGAGAATGACATGGTGAGAAGACTTTTAGTAGTAGGTGTTTTAAAACTGTTTTAGAAATTCTGGTTCTAATTTTGTTTTTGTGTCTGTTCAAACAGGTATAAGTCACCCTGTTCTAAAGCAAGTTGCTGAGCAGTTTCTCAACATGAGGGGCGGGCTTGGTTTATCTGGTGCCAAGGCCAAATACCGAGGAGGTGAGTGATCTATTGTGTTATGTTTAATTTTTGAGAAGGATGTGTCCCTGCTAGAATAGTATGTTGGAGTGGAATAAGTTTGATCGTTTACCACTAAACCATCTTATTGCATAAGGAAATAGATAGCTTTGGTGTTGTGTGGGATAGGATGACCTGGGAAAAGCACAAGGCCACAATAAGCTTAATCTTAGTGGGTCAGTACTATGTCATGGGGAGTACTGAAGCGTGAAATCAATGTTAACCAAACTATTTTCCTCCTTGCCCTCTCCTTACATGGCCCCAGGTGAAATACGAGAACAGAATGGAGACAGTCTTGTCCATGCTGCTATTGTAGCAGAAAGTGCTGCCATAGGAAGTGCAGAGGCAAATGCATTTAGTGTTCTTCAGCATGTTCTTGGTGCTGGACCACATGTCAAGAGGGGCAGCAACACCACTAACCTTCTATACCAGGCTGTTGCTAAAGGAAATCACCAGCCATTTGATGTGAGTCTAAGAAGTTGTATCTCTCCTTTTGTTTTCAGAAGCTTAATATTTATGGTGTGATCCTGACCATCTGTTCTTAATCTGCTCTAAAAAAGTTAAGATAAACACAAAGAATTCATACAGTTCAAAAGATAACCAGTCTTGACTTTAGTACATTATTACTGGGTCTGTCAACTATTCTAGTCGGGCATGGTGGTGAATGCTTGTAATCCCAGCACTCAGGAGGCTGAGGCAGGAGGATTGCTATGAGTTTGAGGCCAGCCTGAACTATATAGTGAGATCCTGTCACAAAAAAAAAAGAAAATTGTTTACAGACCTACTTCTCTGGTTTGAGATTAAATTAAAACAAAAATGATGATATGTAATCATAAAGTATTCTAGAAGACACTTTTTTAAGACAAAATATTAAAGCTTTCAAAATATTGACACATCAGGAGACTATGCAGTACCAAGTAACAAAATGTTATTTAATGAGTGAGCATTGTTTGCCTCTATAATCACAGAGAGGACTGTTTAAGTAGTATGCCTTTTTAAAATGTGACAAATGTACTAAACTGTAGAATTGAAGTTTGTCTTGTTTCTATTACAGTATATGGCCATTAGCTTTGTGTCATTAAGTTTTTGGCCATTTGATACTGAACAATGGAAATTAGAGCCAGTATTCTTGTTTTTATTCCTGTTTAATAAACTTGATGAGTTTTTTGTTTTGTTCATGTTAGCAGAGGAACCTTTTTTCATATGATTTCCCAGATGCAGTGCACAACACAAAAGAAATTTTGTTGGGTAACTTGACCATGAAGCTCTTTAAATCTGTGCAGAGCCTTAGAGTTCCCTTGAGCAAGGTTTGAAAGCCATTATCTTAAGTTAGTCCTAAGTTAAACTTTGCCATTTTAATTTCCTCCTAATTTTTCTCTCTTGGTCATAACCTACTGTTTTCTTAAAGCTTTACTTTTCATCATTGAATGTAACTGATGGTTTTGTGTGCTGTAGTTTAATCCTAATCTGATAATAATTTAATAGAAATTTCTAGTTCAGAATTTGGGCAGAAATTTCTACAGTTTTAAAATTATAATTAAACTTTTAAGTAATTAAAGTATGTTGTCCTTACACTTCATGTGGGTCAAACTGATGGTTTTCAAATTTTAATGTGTATAAGCATCACCTGGATTATTTAGGGATTTTTGTTTCATTTTGTTTTGTTTTGTTTTGGTTTTTTTGGATTATTTGTTAAAAATATGGGTTCTTGCTGGGCACAGTGGCACAAACCTGTAATCCCAGCACTTGGGAGGCTGAAGCAAAAGGATCATTGTAAGTTCAAGGCCAGCATGGTCTACACAGTGAGACCCTATCTCAAAAAAATTATGTGGGTCCCCAGGCTACAACCACAGGGATGCAAGTCAGTACTCTGTTGCAAGAATCTGAAAGTCTGTACTTTTAGTGACTTAAATGATTTTTTATGCAAATAGTTTACATTTTATATAAATACTGCTAAACACTGTTTTTTTTTTTGGCAATCACTTTTACCTTAAGGAGTTAAAACTGCTCAGACTGTAGACAGAAATTGTCTCTTATTACCCAGAGGCTAAACTTTCCTGGATAATGGTCTCTAGCAAAAATTTTATCTAATCCTTTGACTTTGTATGTAAGAGAAATGAAAGCAAATTGATGAAAAAAACTGACCACCAACAGTAGATAAAAACAGATCTGTCGAATGCCAGAGTCCGTGATGTATACCACTCACCCATACTGTATGTTAAAATAATGTTTGCATTATTATTCATCAAAAGAAAGTTTTAAAAACCCATTTTAATGAAGTTATTTTAGAAAATTTTAATTGGAGAAAAAGTTAAAACCATTGTAGCTCTGAAATAAATAACCTGTATATACAACACTTCAGCCCTTAACAAGATTTGTTAAATGAAGTATTATTTGGGGTTTGCTTGTACTACAAAGGTACAAGTGTCTATCTAGACAACTTCAAGGAAATTGTTCCGTCATATTTCATTCTATTTCAGGTTTCTGCCTTTAATGCCAGTTACTCAGATTCGGGACTTTTTGGGATTTACACTGTCTCACAAGCTGCAGCTGCTAGAGATGTAAGTTTTAAACTTGCCTACTCATAAAATTTATTCCCTAAACTTGCATGATGTTAGGTAAAATTGGGAATATTTGAATGTCGTCATTTATCAGCACTGTCTGTACTGTGATATCATTGAAGTGTATCTGATATGGGGAAAATCTAAAAGTATGTACTAAAACTTTCAGGAAAAAGAAAAAATGCCTCAGTATTATGGTTCTGTTTAGACTGGTGGCACTGAGTTGGCTCTGTGATATCTTAGTTTCAAAATCCAGGAGAAGTCAAGTCACTATAAAGATTATGTTGAAGTCACAGTTGTGGGTGAAAAATTATAGAAGAAAATCAAAGTTCATGTTCTGGAAAATACCACCAGATATTTATGGGACAGGTAACTAAGGAAAGTGGTTATGAAAACTAAAGGAAAAGAAAGGCAAACTGGTATATTTGAAAGCCAGGAACAAGAAAATAATTAACACCATTTTGATCCACTACAGATTAGGATCCCCTTAGTTACCAGAGAGAGGTCTGGCAGTCTTGGCAAACTAGAACCTCACTGGTGATCTTAGTTTTTCCCGCAGTAATTGGAAATGAGCTAAAAGTTAATGTGATTAGGGAACAAATAAGTAAGAAATGATAGATTGATGTAAGCAAACTGCACTTAGACTTGCAGAGAAGAGGCCAATAGCTTTAGCAGAGTTAACCCCAAGAAATTAAGGTGGAAAAGACATTCATAAAGAAAAAGACTGGAGTAGATTTAGGAGTTAGAAATGATAAATGGCTCAACTCTGAAAAAGCAAGAGCAAGTGAGATCCAGAACACAAGTAAGAAGGAGTTAATGTTGGGAAATAATGTTGGGAAAACAAGGAAATCCATCCTTTGTGCCGTAGGACACTTAAGTCATGTTGTAAGAATGAGAGGAAGGAAAAAAAAAAGAATGATGGGAAGGGGCCAGTGATACAGCTCAGTGGCACAGCGCCTGCATGACAGAGGTCCTGAGTTTGATTCCCGGTACCAGGGGAGAAAAAAAAAAGAGAGAGAATGAAAGGAGGGAGGATATTTGAAAGAAAGAGATGAAGTTTGGGACAAATGAATGCCTAGATGCATACAACTGGCAGCAGCAGTCATATGGGTATCTCCTTGAAATGAGTGTCTATAAATTCACAGTATGGTAAGCCAAGTCTGTTTCATAATTTTAATTCTTCAGCATTTATTACCTTAATGGAACAACGGGGAGACAGGCACTGGGATTAATCCCAGCTTCGAATCTTACAAAAATTCCAAGCAGATAAGAAGCAGAAGGAAGATACAAAGGAGTTAGGAGCATTGGCAACAGAGACTGAAAGGATTATTCATAGCTATAGGCCAGACAGAGAAGAGAGACCAGTTTGAAAGTGGGCAAATGAAGGAAGTAGAGATGTTGATAAAATAGAAGAATATGGAAAACTGGGGCTAAAAGTTTTAGAATTGGGAGTTAGGATTTCAGAGTTAGGACAGGTGTGGCTATGGAAATGGGTAACTAACATGGAAGGGGAATGTGTCCTAGAATCTAGGTGATCAGGGAACAATATAAGTAGTAGACCCAGATGATACCAGGATTAAGATGGAGAAGACATGGGCCAAGTTTATTAATTTATTAAACAAATATTTACCAAGCATCCACATCACTTAACTTGATTCCTTCTTATCCACACTGGGTGTGGATAAAATAAGGCTTACAAATTGGCTGTGTATGAATTACTATTTTCTTCTTAGTGAATAGCAGTATTAATTGCATCGAAAGAGTCTGGAGAAGTTTTAAGATGTATTTATTCTTTATAGGTGGAGACAAATCCATGTGTTTATTTTTTCTTGAAGACCCTTCCTCTTCAGCCATCTTGTGCCTTCTGCCACTTAAGTTGCATAAAACCTTGGGTGCTTGGATACTATACCAATGACTGCTTTAAGGGATATATAGCTAATATAAAATTCCAAAACAGATATTGCTGTTCTTTAAAGTTAACTTTCTGTCTTGTGCTTTTGCCCAGTAGAGGAGCATTTTGGTTGCCTCAAGAGACTCTGGCACTAGCCAAAGATGTCAGCTTGTGCCAGGGATATAACTCAGTACAGTGCCTGCTTGGCAAGCACAAGGTCCTGAGTTCAATTCCAGTTACAAAGAAAAAAAAAAAACCCAAAGATGATTAACTTTCCTCTGTCTTAGGTTATCAAGGCTGCCTATAACCAAGTAAAAACAGTTGCTCAAGGTAATCTTTCCAGTGCAGATGTCCAGGCTGCCAAGTAAGTTTCCATACTACGTGCAAGTGCAAAAATGTATTCAAAGGGAAAGGAAGAGCTGGAGGTATAACTCAGGGTAGAGCTCTTGCCTAGTATGCATGAGGGCCTGGGTTCAATCCCCAACACCAAAAAAATAAACAAGCAAATAAATGTATAAATGAAAACACCTATATGTCCAGAGATTTAGTTGTTAACATTTTGGTTATTTTCTTTGGTTATTTTTTGGTATATTTTTAAATGCAATTGTTAATATTGTATGTATTCATTTATATCTTTTTTAAATAACTTGTTTATTGTAGAAATTTGAAAAAAAATTTTTTTTGGTTGTACTTAAGGTTGAAGTTTGGGCTTCAATGTGCCCCGGTAATGTTTGTTTTTGAGGACCTTGCTATGTTGTCCAAACTAGACTTAAACTTGTATGATGCCCTCCTTATTCACAGATTATTTATGAATTCAACCAACCACAGATTTAAAAAAAAATTGGGAAAAATTGCATCCATACATTGCACATATCTCTGTATGTACAGACTTTTTTCTTGTCATTCCATAAATAATACAATATATCAGATGTCTATGTAGCATTCACATTGTATTAGATATATTTAGTAATCTAGAAAAAATTTAAATATATAGGCATTTATGCACAGATTATATGTAAGCACTCTACCATCTTATATAACAAGCTTGAGCATCTGCAGATTTTGTCATCAGTGGGGATCCTGGAACCAATACCAGAGGACTTCTGTATACCAGGGAACAACTGAATTTTGGTATTGATTCCCTACTGGGTTTCCTTCCATAAGATGTTTTTTTTTTTTCCTAAGGAAGATAAAACCACTTGTCACTGTTAGTTAATTTTTAAATTCCCACTGTCCAGACTAAAAGTGCTAACGCCTCCCTCCCAACTAATTAGTACTTAAGGGATTTTCGCTTAACTAAAAAAGACAGACTTTGGGCAAAGTTGGAAAACTGCATTTTCATACAACAGTTTTAAGACATTTAACGTTGAGTTCATCTAGTTAATGTCAATTCAAGATAAGAACCCATAATTCATTTGGTCTCTGAAAATTTAGTATTGCCCACACAAGAAGTATGACTTATAACCTGGGAGGCAACCTTTACTTTCCCATTTCTATTTTCTATTGCTAGTTTTGTTGTGCTGAACACACTGTAAAATTGCATCTCTCCTCCGTTCTCTCTCCTTGTTTCTCTCCCTCTCCTTTTCCTGTTCTAGGGATTGAACCTAGGGCCTCATGCATGTGGCTCTACCACTGAGCTACATATGCAGCCCTAAAACTGCATGTTTGAATAAATGTAACAATTTATTAGTTGTATGCAGGGAACCAGATAGGATACAATTCTGTTTGCTTTTACCAGAAATAAACAGCAACAGAAAGTATGAGAATAAATTGAAACACTGGATTCACTTAGGAAAAATCTAAGTCTAAAATATAATTTAAGAAAATTTACAAGTATTTTGTTACAAAATACAGCATAGTTTTAAAGCTATGGCAATATGTAGAAAATGAGATTTTGCTCACTGATTTAAAGATAACATTTGATTTCTGCCATTCTGATAAAGTTCATGCTTTTACCTTGCAAAGTTTTTAATCTTCCTATAGTGAAAGAGAAAGTGAGGTGTTAATGTTGAAGGAACAAATATTAATAACCTCTTGGTAAAGTTATTTTAGGTAAAAACCTTTTTTAATTAAGCTGACAGTGTGGTAAAATTGCTGTATTAATTTGTAATTACGTTTAAATAGAAGTCTCACTATAGAATACTGAAGGATGATAATTTATTTGAGGTTTAAATAATTTAGTGCTTTATTGAAAAGCATGTTTATAAGGAATGATAATTTCTTTTCAGGAGAACTGTGAATTGTATCTTTGTGTTTTATTTGAAATTGATTTTTTAAAAATTTCTTTTTCCTTGAAATAAAATAGATTTGGAAAAAAAAAACTTTGATCCTTTTGTGCCCACAGTATTTAAGCTCATGGAGCTTTTAAGAACTGTAGCATCCTTCCCCACTTGCCTTCTCCTTCATGCCCTGTCCTTCCTGAGACAGCTCCTAGCCTAAATGTAATACTTGGTAGGGTACATGCATTTAGCTCACAGCATTCTGCCAAGTAGTAGTACCTTACGAATCCACATAGGTGGATGTCTTTGTTTAGTTGAGATGCCTGAAATTATCAGTAGAGATATATCACAAGGCAGGAGGCCGTGCTTCACATGAAAATAGTTTTCTCTAAATCTAAGCTTTGGTCCAAAATTAAAAGGTCATCTGGCCAGGCATGGTGGTGCATGCTGTAATCCCAGCACTCAAGAGGCTGAGGCAGAAAGATCACTGAGTGAGGCCAACCTGTGCTAAAAGTGAGTTCAAGGTCAGCCTGAACTGCATATTGAGACTCTCTCCAAAAAAAAGGTAATCTGTTGAAGTTTTAGTAAAGCTTTGTGTTGATATCTTTCCAAACAGTAATGTAGGTAATACACTGAAAAAATAGAATGGAGGCCTTCAGCTATTAATTTGCCTGTTTACCAAAAACATGTTGCAAAGTTTGAGGAACATACTTTAAAATTGTCTTGCTCCATAAAACTGACTCCTGCCTTTTGTTGGACAGGAACAAGTTGAAAGCTGGGTACCTAATGTCATTGGAGTCTTCTGAAGGTTTCCTGGATGAAGTTGGGTCTCAGGCTCTAGTTGCTGGTTCTTACATGCCACCATCTACAGTCCTTCAGCAGATTGACTCAGTGGCTGATGCTGATGTTGTAAATGTAAGCAAATGAAATCTTACCATTTAACATTAGAGGACATTAACGGTCCCATTTCAGAAAGAATACATGGCTACCTTGCACTATATATGTTGTACTCTTGTTTACTGGTTCCTCTATTCCTAGTGTGGAGACAGGAGTTCTTGTCACCGTTAGATTACAAATAGCATCATAGCTGGGTATGGTGGTGCATGCCTGTAATGCCACCACTTGGGAAGCTGAAGCAAGAATAGTGCTGTGAGTTCAGGGCCAGCCTGGGCTACATAAGCAAGTTCAAGGCCAGCCTGTATTACATAGTGAGATTGTGTCAAAAGGAAAAAAAAACAAAACATTATAGCTTCCTTGTCTACTCTGGTGTATATGTATCATCCTCATCCTCGTTCAAATAAATTACCATTCAGTTACACCATTTTAAATTCTTTGAAGTCAAAAATACTAGAAATTTTTTATGATTTGATCTAAATAGTAGTCAGCTACTATTTTTCCTTATTCATTCCCAAGAAGTAAAGTTATCCTGCCAATCCTTCACTATCTAGTATCTCAAGATTTTATTTACTTTGATTAGCCTAAGACGTTCTTTTGATCATGCTTTTCTCCCCATGTATGATTGTTCCTTATAAGATCCAGTTGAGAGCTAGGACTACTTATGTGTTACACAGTGGACCCTATAGTTACAGCCGCCCTGACATATGAACAACTTGGGTTATGACCAGAACTCTAGTTTTAACTTATGACCAAAGTCTTCCAGATGGTCCCAGATACAGATTTAATCCTTAAAGAGTTCTGGAAGGAACAGTATAACATCCTTTCCTTTATGGGGTTAATTGAGAAATCCTAGACCAGTGTCTCTTTTAAGGACACTGAGATCTACTTGTATACAGGAGAAAGATATTGAAGGGTGTGTAGAAGAACCTGAGCCTTCAGTTGACAATTAGAGTTCCAGCCCTTAGGAACGAATTGAGTTCTTAAGTCAAGGGTCCACTATACTAGGCCAGGGATTTAGCTCAGCAGCATAAGCGCCTGCCTTGCAAACACATAGTCATGAGTTTGATCCCCGGTACCAAACAATAAAAAAATTTTTTTTTTTTTAAAAAGGGTCCACAGAGGGCCAGGGATTTAGCTCAGCAGCATAAGCGCCTGCCTGGCAAGTACAAGGTTGTGACTTTGATCCCCGGTACCAAAAATAAATGCATAACATAACATAACAGTCCACTATACTACTTTATATTTCCTACTGTGTCTAATAAACATGTGAACTACAGAATATAAAGTCAGTGTTTTCCAAGTCTTTTCTACATTAAAAATGCTAACTCCTTTTCCACTATAGATGTCTCAACTATCTTCTCATCATTGTGTAAAGATAAGAGAAAAAGAGACAAGGCTGTTTTAAGATACAAACTCTGATTTCAGTTGGCCCTTAAGTTCATCAGTATATCATCTTCTAACTGGCTGTCTTCATCATACTAAGATTATACTAGTCCTTACTCAGCTGCCTCTACCACCATCTGTCCTCAGAAAGAGCTGGCCTGAGTTAATATGGGGGCTCTGACTTTACGTAGACCTGCTTTGTGGTATTATAGTTAAACAGCTGGTGTTTGAACTTGAAATAATGACATAAAGAATACCAGAGTATAAAACTTGTCTTTTAACTTAGCAGTTATTATACAGTGTTTTGATTGGCCCAGACTGTTTGTCACTGTAATACAGAAACTACAGCCCTGCCTGAAATCACTCTGCTCTGCCCTATTTTGCAGTGTCAGTGAAATTTTCCTTATCCACCTTTCAACAACTACCCTGTTATCTGGAAAACAACTCTAAAATATGTGTTGGTTACCCGTAGATGGAATATTCATATTCACATAAAGCACTATCCATCTCACAGTTGATTTTTACAAGAGGCTATTAAAGAATTGGTGTCATAGAGTGATCTGTCCATGAAGCCTTGAAATGACAAGTTTATCTACTTGATGATGCATACTATTTCTTTTTAACTTTCTGTATTCTTTTGTTTATTTAAAGGCTGCAAAGAAATTTGTTTCTGGCCAGAAGTCAATGGCAGCAAGTGGAAACTTGGGACATACACCTTTCATTGACGAGTTATAATATTAAAGCAAGTATTGCAGAAGAGCTGGATATTTTCTCGGCCCAGAGCAGCAAACACATCAAAGTCAGAAGTCTCTAATATAATGGTTTTTTTTTTTTTCTCATTAGGCGAAATATCTTAATGCAGATAATTATTTCCATACTGACCGAGAGTCAATAAAACATTCTGCTTAAATGTTTTTCATGCATTTTTCCTAGTTAATCAAGTATTTATTACATGCTGAGTCCTTTGTTTTAGATACTTTAAAGGAGACAGGGACAAAATAATTGAGTAAATCTACCATCAGTTAAGCAACACCAGAAAGTATTAAAGCTAAGCAGCTATAACAATAAAAGTTTCCAGATTTTATTGGTGACTTTTAAGATAAAAGCAAGTTAAAACTGTCACTTCAGGTGACAGCAGTTAAGTAGTCTGGTTTTTATCGCCTTTTTGCCTTTTTTGTAGTAAAGTTATTTCTGACAAATTCATTATGAATCATCTCCTTATTCCTGTTTCTTCATGTGCTTCATTTTTTCTGTTCTATCTTTATTCACCTGTTTTAATCCTGTAGGTTTCACATAATTAACTGTGTAAGCCCAGCATTCAAAGTAAAGAACTTTCTGTTTCTCTTTTTAACATGTTCCTGCCAGCCTGAGCCTTGGTGATAATGTGCATGAGTGTCCCATCCAACAGCTTGTGCCACTGGTAATACAGATGGATCTAACCACTCATATTGGTCTTTTTACTAATAAAAAGCCATCTGGTGGGACAATCATGCATGTACCACTGGTGGTTCAAACCACCCAGCAGTGAGGCATACAAATGACAGCCCTGTTGTGAACCCTTTAACCCTAGGGGTGATCTACCTGAGTTATATTCACCAGCTTTTTTATCTTTTGAGATAGGATCTTGCCAGGTTGCCCAGGCTGGCCTCAAACTTGTGATCTTTTCTGCCTCAGTCTGCTGAGTAGCTAGGACTATAGATGTGTGCACCAACATACCCAGCCTCTTGTTTCATCTTTTAAGTTGGACGTTGAAGTTTTACAAAAAAGACCAAATATCTAAGTAAGACTGGTATTTACCTCAAATAGTAAATTTCTCTATTGTGTTCAGACATTCAGATACTGGGTTCCCGTACTGCGTTTTGTAAAAGGTAAGAAACTCTCTGAAAGGATCTTGATCTGAATAATTGTACTCTTTTATTGCTACTCTATTGAAGATTTGTGAGAGCCCAGGGAAGTCTTCCACCATCATACTGAATATCTCTAAAGCTTTTCAGTTCAGTCTTGGAAGAGAATTGATAGTCTATACTTACTCTGTAAGAATTCCTGCAAAGCTGTACCTAGAAGAACAAAAAGTGGGTGTTTTCAAGATAAATGCTTGTGTGTCCACAGCTTGGCAAAGCACTGCTTAGCCAGCTTTGGATACTGGTTGACCTTTGCCCTTCCCAACTTGGGCACAGTCTTCTGGCCTAAATGCATCTGAAGTAGAGGAAGCCACGGAAGAGGAACTGTCAGTGTCTCGCTTTCCCATTGTCCAGTGCGGAGAAGGGGCTCTCCCTTTCTTCTCTCTGTGAGTCATCTCGCAGTTCAGGTCTTTTTCAGCATGAGTAGTGTGGTTCTTATTTTTATAATTGTGCCACTTTCTGGAAATGGATAGTGGTATCCTTGCAGGATGTTGCCCAGTTGACTGTGGGTACCTGTATTTAAATCTTTTATCTAAAACTACATCTTCATTGTCATCACTACTGGTAAGTGAATCCTCTTTTACCTCCTCAGTGTTCTTTGGTGTGCTGAAATGAAATGAATAGTAAGCAAAATAAATTCTTAGTATTGGCACACTTATGGTCCCCTGACAAGATGTCTTACAACCTGCTTCAGCTCATAAAAGGAAGTATAAATTGGTTTTAATACTACCTTTCTCTGTTATTAAAGTTTTTTTTATTTTTAAAAAGGCCTTTAAAGTTGAACATAGCAGCATACACCTTTAATCCCAACAGCCCTCTGGGAGGATGAGGCAGAAGGTTTACAAATTTCAGATTCGCTTCGAACTGCCAGTGATCCTACTGTGTCAGCCTCCTGCATGCTGGGATCATAGGCATTCACCATAACATCTACCTTTCATTCTTAAACATAAATCAAATCTTGCCTTAAATTGTTTCATGCTACTTTAAAATGTTTTGCACAAATGTAATCCAGACTGCTGACCGGAATATTAGGATCCTTTAAAGATGGGTTTATTTCACTACATCTAGACAAGTTCAACCTGGCCATCTCCTGAAAACTGTTGGAATGGGTTAGATAGGTTAGATAGCAATAACAGGAAAGATAACCAGTTGCCATGGGATCAGGGAACTTTTAACAAGATGATCATTGGTAAGTCATTGAGTCTTTTTCTCATGACACTGCCAGAGAGCAGTATTCTCTGCCTCTCAGGGCTTACCCATGTGGATTTGTACAGTACCCTTTCACTCAACATTCACTATTCCACCTGTATGTTGTTGTCCAAAAGCTTTCAAGTTCCTTTTTGTTTACTCTGTTATTTTCCCCGACTGTTGGCTTGATTGTGTTTTGAGACTAGAGTCTCGTTGTGTAATAAGCGCTATCCTTAAACTCCCTATGTGGCCCAGGCTAGCCTCGAACTTGTAACCATCCTCTACCTCAGCCTCCAGAGTGCTGGGATTACAGGTGTGCACCATGCTGAGCTGGCTTGATGGCTGAAACCTGAATGAGCCTCTGGACTTTTCCAATGCCTACAGAACTTATACTTGGTACTACTGGTACTATTTTGCTTATCAAATTCTGTCCTTCACTACTCTCCCTCATCCTTTGCTCAGCAGATCCAGAACTAGATCTGAGAGGTTATGGCCATCTGGCATATTCCATCCTGCCATCAGAAAACAGGTTTCTTCCCCCACTGCCCTGCCAATATGTGAGATTCGCTATTGTTATGATCTCTTACTAATCTGCCTGTTTTATTTACTTCCACGAACTTAAGCAAGTCTTCCTAAATTTTATCTCTTTTGAGTCATTTACAGAGAGCCATTATACTTAAATGATGTGATTTTCTTTATCCTTGACTTGAGGCCACGCAGGGAGATTCAGAAGTCAAGATTAAAACACTTTGCCTTCTGACAGACTAGGACTTCCTGAATAAAAATTAAAAATTAAGTTATTTTTCTCAGCCTATAAGTATCATTGATAACTTTGAACAGATGGTGGAGCTGAGCACTTACTAAACTGGCATTAGATAGGCCACAACCAGCAGAGGTTAAGGTTGGCTGGAACCAAAGGTTGCATACAGTTAGGCCTACTCAGAGCATTATACAGAATGTCTTCTCCACTATACGCTGCGCCATCTGCTGCTGGAAAAGTTCTCTCCGTGACAGAAGTCTTCCTCTCACCCCTTCCATGTAGGTTACTAAAATGCCTTAACTATGAGTACTTTGCTCAATTAAAAAAATTTAGAATGTGCTTGGTATTGTTTTGTAAGTTTGTGTGCTTTACCCTTGTACTTGTACTATTCTCTCTGTTTATCTCTTTGCTTTTGAAAGGTCAATCTGCCATCTTAGATTTTAATATTCTGAATTTCCTCTAGTACTGAAAATGCTTAGAATATAATGCAAACATAAGCAAATGGTTAATAACTCAGGCTTTAAGGTACATTCTCTAAATAAATTGAATTGACAATTATAAATTGCTAATTTAGAATAAATTTGGCAACTAACAAATATTTTTCATTTTTTAAATTTTAAAATATACAGAAGAATGCCAAAACAATTTAATGAAGAAAAAATATTGTATATTCATATATGTGTAAACAAACATGTTGGTGACCATCCAAGTCAAGAAATGGAGTATTTATTGCTGCTGATTAAGCTTCTCATATGTCCTGGCTCTCTATAGATCACTGCTCTTCTGGGCTTTTTAAATCCTTTGGGAGCCACCAAAGCACAACTGTGGGCTCTGTCAGACCTTTAGCCACAAGTCTTAAGTCTCTGAGTTAAAAAAATATGGGCTATATTTCTTTGAGCCTGTTCCATATGCAAAGTTACACAGTTGTAACAACTAAGTATTCAGAAATCTGACAATTAAAGGCTGCTCTTATATCGGAGCAATGAATTTGACCCTAAGGAAAAGGATCTCATTCTTAGAAGAAGCCCACTTAAATCTGACACAGATAAGTAAACAAGCTCTCAGAAATTTTTAGGTGACCTGTCTGAGATTCGAATCTGATTCCAGTTTTTTATTCACTCTCCCAAGTGAGCAAGCCCTCCAGTGTGTAAAAATTTCATGAAAAGTTCATTCCTGGCAAAGATTCAGTCCCTATCTTCATGGAATGTACACTTTCCTGGGGAAACAGTAAACAACTGATTATACATATTATTTAATCAAAATTGGGTAAATGTAACCAGGACATAGTGATATGGGAGCATACAACAAGGGGGCCTGTTGATTGCCGCCTGTATGAGGGCCCCTTAGGAAAAGAGCCTTTAAGAATGAATACTGAAGTGAGAATTCTTATGGGTGGTACAGATGAAGAGCAACACAAGGCAGAAGGCTGAAAGCCAGAGATGGCTAGAGGGATGAGAAGAACAGTGTGAGATGAAGCTGGATTTTGGCATTCATTCTAAAAACAGGTCTTAAAAAAATTTTTTATATTTAAAGAGAAAAGCATGTAAAGGGTAGAGATAATACAGAATTTCAAAAAAAGATAAGTCACTAGTTGATAAATTACATATTGTCCTCTTAGAAATAGTTGTTCAAGTTACAAAATTAAAGCATACAAAGTAGATATTCAAACAGTAAGAGTGTAAACAGCTACGCGTGCATGAATCTCTACATGTATTTCTGTCCTTTCTGTAGTAGAGGGAAAAACAAAACTTAGCAAGACAAATTCCTATAAAAACATGAAACCAAAAAGTCATATAAAACCAAAGTACAAGGTGATCTACAATGGATTGCTGTGTTGTTTCTTATTATCTTCAATAGAATTGTCTATGTCATCAGGCATAAATGAATATAGCAGTATAATTGAGTATAGCAGTACATAACAATATTAGTAAAAATAAAACATTTTTGTAGACAGTATAAAACTTCAAAGGCAGGTAATAATCAAACCAGAGTGGATATTCTAGTGAATCTTGTCATCTTAAGTGCAGTTGCCTATACTCTCAGACTTGATACTATCAATCATAACAGCTTTGAATAAAATTTATCAATACAAGACAGCAATCTAACAAACCAGATTTGATTATGATCAGTCATGGTAAAACAGTATAGGTTTTACAGAGCTTTAGATTAAGTTAATAGGAAATTAAGGATGATTACCATACTATATCCTGTTATTTTTGGGATTACTTCCTGTGCCCTCAAATCTAGTACAAGTAGAATGACTGGAACAGAATATAATACATCTAAGCAGAGTAGTGTGAGTAATGTGGGTTTTAAATCCTGGCGCACTATTAATAATATAGTGTATCAAGGCCATCTATGTTAGAGATTCTAGTTATCCTCTCTGCCTCATTTCTGCTGTGCTATTTTTCATTCTACTGCCTGCCCCATTCATTGAGGCCTTTCTACCACTGTTCCTAAAATCCCGGTATTTTTTTTCTCTCTCTCTAGAATGTCCTTCAGTATTCTCTGTAGGGTTGCATTGGTGGTCACAAACTCCCCAAGTTCCTCTTTGTCATAGAAGCATCTTGTTTCTCCATTAATTTCTAGAGACAGTTTTGCAGCGTACATCAATCTGGGCTGGAGGTTATTTTCTTTTAGGGCTTGGAATACTTCATTCCAAGCTCTTTTTGATCTGATGGTCTGTGTCAAGAAGTCAGCCGTGATTCTGATGGGCTTATCTTTATAGGTAATCTGTTTCTTTTCTCTGACAGCTTTTAATATTCTGTTTTTATATTGGATTTCTGGTATCTTGATTATTATGTCTGGGTATAGATCTGTTTTGGTTGTAGGTGGCTGGAGTTTGGTATGCCTCACACAACTGAATGTCATTTTTTTTCCCCATGCTTGGGAAGTTTTTCTTAATTATTTCCGTGAATAGCCTTTGTAATTCGCCTGTATGTATTCCTGCTTCTTCATTCACGTTTCTTATTCTTAAACTGTAGATTCTCTTGTCATCTTCTAGCCTTTGTATTGTTGCTGCCTGTTTCCTTGTTATTTTTAAGAGATCTTTCCTTTTATGATCACACATTGCAAACTTGTCTTCAAGTTTTGATAGTCTATCCTTAGTTTCTTTTAAGGCATTTTGCCAGCTTTCAATGGAGTTTTTAATTTCCTGGTAGTCTCTTTGAATCTGCTTCATGTATTCTATATTTTCTTTATATTCTTTATCAAATGTTTCTCTCCTTTTTTTGTGTTCCTCCCTTCTTCCATCTGTA
>PVLA01010568.1:0-62077 GCA_004027455.1 Hydrochoerus hydrochaeris
ACCCCCCTGGAGTCTCCACCCTCGACTCCATATTGAGCATTACATAAAAACATACACATGTGAACTACACAAATTACAATTATCAGTACAAAACATTTCAAGATCCCCGCGCCCAATTCCCACATGCGGTGTCCTTTTCCTGGAGAAGCGATTGTCACAAGGCGTGGATGGACTAGGACACGGCATGGACAGAAAAGGGCGCCGCAAAAAATTATTGCAATTATGTACCAAAATATTAGTGGTTTTTTTGTCAGTCTTGAAACCTATTGTACCATTATTGGGTCCAACCTCACACTTTCTCACTTTGTCTTTCAGAGCCCAAACTGAGGAATCACATCATTTCAATTGAAAAAAGTCAAAGTCATCATGAGTGACCTCAGTCCAAAAGTAAGAAAATTAACAGGAATTTTTATTTGATGGTAGTTTTAGGAATCAGTAAAACGATTCAGATTCTGTAAGGATCTACTATGAGATTGCTTTCTGGAAGGCTTAATGATCAATTTCATTTTCAGGAACTCGATCCCAAAACAGATTAACTAATCCAAATAGAAGCTAAGGGCTTCTCCGCAGAAACAAAACTTTGGCCCAGGACAGCACTATTTGCTCTTCAGATTGCTTAAAAATTAAATGTTTGAAAAAGCTCTCACTGCTTCCAAACAAGAAATGAAGGAAAGGGAAGAATGGAGTGGGGAAGGGGATGGAGAAAAAAGAACTGAAAGGGGGAAAATGATAAGAATCAAACTTTTGCAGATGGGAATGAGATCAAGAGTTGGACGTACCAGAGAGAGAGGGGAAAGGTAGGAGAAAAAAACAAAACTATCCAAACAAAAAAGAATTAAGATGCATTATGTTTATGTATCAACTTCCATGACAATTATAATGATTGTGTACTGTGAGCATGTACTAATAAAAACTTTAAAATTAAATGTTAATTTAAAAACTTATATGTCTTCCTTCCTCAAAATAATACCTCTGAAACTTTTTGTTGCCATAGATTTCTTGTTTTTTAACCAGAGATCAAGTCCTGGACGTAGAGGACAGCTCATTATTTCCTGATTATTTAATTAAAGTATTTCCATGTTAGAAAATATAGAACTTAGCCAGGCATGGTGGCACATGCCCGTAATTCCAGCAGGTGGAAGGCAAAGACAAGAGGACAACTATGCTTTAGAGGCCAGCCTGACCAACAGAGCAATACTTTATCTCAAAATGCAAAAGAGGAAAGACAAAGAAAGGGAAGGGAAAGGAAGGAAAAGACAAAATGGAAAGGGGAAAGAGGAAAGAAGAAAGAGGAAAGAGGAAAGGGAAATGAAGACCTTATGCTGTGAAAACTCAACCAAATTTGCAATTATACTTTTTATGAAATCCGCATAAAACCCTGGAAAAAGCCTATAAAGAGGAGAACATTCCTCTAAGCGGTTTTGTCCCCAGTGGCTATAGGGAAGAAAACCGAAGTTTTGCAATAAGAAACAATAGAATAGCTGCATATATATGCAAACCTGGCCCAGTAACTGAACAAACTAATTGAAGAATGATGACCTGTAGTACCAGCACTCCAGGAGGACAGGAGGCTCACAAGTTCAAAACTATCCTGGGCAATTTAATAAATAAATAAAAAACAGAAGGAAGGAATGGGGTTGTAACTCAGTTTGAAAGCCTTGGCTTCAATCCCCAGCACCACAAAGCAAAGAAGGAGGAGGAAGAAGAGACAAAGAAAGAGAGAGAAAAAAAAAAGAGGGGAAGTTGTTGTGCTGCAGTTTAGAAAGATAGAAGAGCACAGGTACTCTTAAGGAAGCAGCTGCCAGCTTACCAGGCAGAGAGAGAAGTTACACAAAGTATGACTGAAAAATATTCTGAATGAATTTTAAAAATGATTACAGTAAAAGATACGTAACTGTTAATTCCCATCTGTCCCATTATTTGAATCCCATCCTTCTTGCTATTTTCTGAGGTGGTTCTGGAAGTCCTCCTTCATGAGTATCTTTAGTGGTACGATGGTGGCTGCCGTAATGTCCTAAATCAATACAAAATGTTTACTTTTCATGGTTGTTTAGACTTTGAGGAAGAGTCAGAAGTCACACGGTGCCAAGTCTGGTCAATAAGACGGGTGAGAACATATCATCAAGTTTTTACAAAACTGCATTTATGGTAGTGACACTTGGCAACAGCATTCACTGTTTTGTTTTGTTTTGTTGTTTCATATTGTTTTAATAACCACTAAGTAAAACTTCTAGAACTGCTTCAGGAAGTGGCAAGAACAAGGGGATAAGAGTTTTCAAAGTGAGAGGGAGTTGTTTGGGGAGGATTAGTGACAATATGTCTTTACTGTAATTTTTTTTTTCATTTAAGCATTTGCCGTATATTTAAGCCCCCCTTCTACATTTTCTTCCTAACTTAGACACATAACTCAGAGCCTTCATGCTTTGACCATCACACAGTCATGCTTCCCTGTTCAAAATTATTCTTTACTTTTCACTCTCTTATAAAAGACTCGCTAAAAGTTGGATGTTAGCATCCTGTCCTCCTCCAGGGAAGCAATCTAAGAAACAAATTTAAACCAAGCATTAAAAACATTATAATACAAGTACATAATATGTCTCTTTAATTCTTAGTTCTGTTTCATAATTTATAATTTTCAGATTTTAGAAATACATTGATTGTATCAATAGCCCAGAATCAAAACCCATTGATATTTTTACAAAAAAAAAAAAAAATGCTTCCTCTGCCCTATACAGTGGAAGTAAAGACTACAAGCGGCTTTAAAATACAGGCAATTAAATTTAGATTTTACCACTAAATGAGTTGATACCAATTTAAGAAAGAAAAATTCTAGTTTATAGAGCTTTTTGGGTTTCAAAATTGTGAATAAGCAACTGTGGATCTATAGGTCCATCTTTATTGATTACTTTTTAATGTGAAGCAGTGTTTTATCCAACATTATCACATTATATAGGAGGGAGGATACATTTGGGGAGACAAGCAAAAAAATTTTGTTAAAGAGAGCATTTCCAGTGAATGTGTAAGTCACTTCTTGCTCATCTATTTATTATGGCTTTATTCAACTTGTACTCTCATCTTTGAATGTTTCATAAAGCTTATAAAATAGGAAAACATAAATTTCCATTGTGCTGAAACATAAAATGTTGCTATTGCATTGCTCTTGTGGTAGGTAAGGATCTCCACTCTTCTCCTCATCCAAACCATGTGTGAAAAGTCCTACATTGAAGCTTGGGAAGGATGACCCTTGATTGAGTACATCTTCTCCCAGTTTGCAACATCCAGCAGGAAACTGGTATAAACAGACTACAGATCTAGTTTTGAGTGTTGCACTGCCACAAGTGCAACTGACTCAATTATGCACTAAAAAATTACTGAGCTCAGCCTGGTGTGGTAACAGGTCCTTGTAACCCCAGCACTCAGAGAGAGTGAGGTGGGAAGATAGCATGTTTGAGTTCACCCTGGGTAATTTAGCAATCTAGCCATGCTAGCGATATCTCAAAATGAAAAATAAATTTGAAAGGCTGGGGATGTAGCTCAGTGTGAAAGTCCTGGGTTCAATTCCCAGTACTGCCAAAAAAAAAAAAAAAAAGATGGAGGAAGAATGAGAGGAGGGAAGACAAGGGGAGAAGAGTGAGGGAGGAAAGGAGGAAGGGAGGGAGAGAGACAGAGAGATAGAAAGAGAGAGAACTCAAACTGATTTCAGAAACAATTCATTTCAGAATTATATTTCAGTCTAAGTATTTTCACTGAAGATTTTTCTCAGCCTCCAGTTCTTTTCGTTCCCTTTCACTAATATCCTTTCTATCCTACAATAAAGACAAGGTAGTTCCAGTCACCATTTTCTCTGAGGAGATAAAATACTTCCAAAGTCTTGGGGTAGGAGTACTTCAGGCAGGGGCAGAAACAAGGGATTGCTTTACAGAAGAAAAAAGGCACCACACTTACTGCACTGGTGTCTGATCCGCTTGGATTGCTAAAGTAAAAGACCATAAACTGCGTGGCTTATCAACATTCATTTATTCCTTGTAATTCTCAAGGCTGGGAAGTCAGTGTCTGGCAGGGGTATGCTCCCTCACAGATGGTGTCTTCTCACATGTTGTCACACATGGCAAAAGCTAGCAGGTTCTCTAAAGTCTTTTCCACCAATCCCACACAGCAGGGAAGGCTCTGCCCTTGTGCCCCAATCAGCTCCCCGAGGCTTCACTCTCTAATCCTTTCATTTTAGAGGTTAGCATTTCAATCTAAGAATTTGGAAAAGAAACAAATATCCATACTACAATTGCCACAGTCAACTTCCTGTACATGAAAACCATGTACATAAGATCTCAGCCACCTTAGCAGGTTACCAGAACTGAAATTACAATCTACTCCACTAAGAAGTAATACTCTGAAAATTTTAGTCCTGAAGAAAATGACAAAGGCCTGAAGGAGAGGGGGAAAATCTGCAACTCCAAGGTCCTCACTTTTTCTGCTTTTCTCTTTCATCCAGTGGAATATTTTCCAAATCTATCCCTCCAAGGGGCCCTTTCAAACAGGAATTTTATGTAGGAGACAAAGATCCCTAGAAACCATGAGACCTTTTAGTTGAGAGATGTTATCCTCCACTCTCGAATCTGAGAACAGATCCAGATAATGTTAGAGGACCCAACAGCAGGGATTATTATCTCCTGTTTCATCTTTCTTAAAGGAGAAACCAGTGAAAACTAACTCCCCAGAAGATGAGATGGGAGAGAAATCTGTTCAAGAAACAAGCCTTGAGGTCTTAAAAACCCTGGACCCACTGGTGATAGGAATGCCTCAGGTAAGGATTCCTTCATTACCACTCATACTTTGATCGTCCGCCCACTCAGGAGTAGAGACATAAGTTGGTGCTGCAATGTTCTCGGACTTGAGGGAGTGTGTCATGATGCCCAGGATCCAGCACATAGCAGTTTATTAGAAACAAATGTTAAATTAATTAATTTGATGTTTAAGCTGAGTAATACAGACTACTTATATCTGAGTAGTACATAACAATTTCTAAACACCTTAATATATTATTCTTCTTCCTCTAACCTATCTAAAAATATCGTTGAGTAGTAAGAGATGGCTAAAATGCAGTTAATGCCAAACTTTCCCTATTCATCTGGGAAGGCATATAAAACACCCATGCTGAGGACCCACTGGATCTTTAATTAATCTCCTCCTCAAGAGGAGGAGCCTTGGAATCCACATTTATTTTTCCTAAATGAAATAGCCTTAAAGATGATTTTAGTGGCCAGAAATACATGGCACTAGTTCAGCAGACAATCAACAACACCCAATATAATTGGATCAAATGCTTCAATCTAGGGCCGGGGATTTAGCTCAGTGGCTTAAGCGCCTGCCTGGCAAGCGCAAGGTCATGAGTTCTATCCCGGTACAAAAAAAAAAAAAAAAAGCTTCATCTAGTATAGTATATGATTCTTGAATTATCTGGAATATTTACTTCATATACAGATTTCCAGGCCACATAGCCAACCTATTGAATCAGCATATTCGAATGTGTGGCCCACAAGTCTAAAATCAATGTCTAATGCATTCTGAAGATCAAAACCTTTTGAGCCAGGAGTAAAATTAGAGGCAAAACTCTAAAGGAAATGCAATGCTAACCTTTGTGGTTGTTGAGTCAATGAAAATGTTAAGTAAGGGCCTAAACATTGAAAATGGTAGTGGTAGATTATGGACTCACATACAAGTAAACTAAGGGAAAAGAGACAGGTATCAGATCAGACACACACCCAGAAGAGGCATCATGAAGTCGGGAATGAAATATAAAAGGGGTACGTTAGGTTTTCCAGTGAAAAGGACTCTGCTTGGTGGTTAAATGCAAATGATAGAGAAAGGAGGAAAAGTCCAAACTAGACACTAAGGCTTCAACGCCAAGGTTTCCCACAAGCGAGCATTCTGACTAAACTACAAAGCTACAGATAATCCACTCCTGCCGGAGCTGAAACACACAGAATCCCAGCCGCCCACTCCACATCCTCTTCCAGTCATTTTCCCACGGGCAGTCCCAATTCAACCTTGGCTCTTCAAGTAATCTGTGGAGCATTTTCAGTTGTCACACTGACACAAGGAATACAGAACCTTTTGAGTGAACCTCGGGGATGGTGAATTTCCAGCAGTGTCTGGAACAATCTCTCACAGTGAAAAAAATTGTCTTGCCTCAAATTCCAGAAACAAACCCGAGGGCGAAACATCAATCAATGGTTGCCTTGAAATGAATGTGCTATGCAGACATTTTATTTGATTATTTGACCTTGACTTGAAGAGTGAAATTACAATGAGGAAAAAAATTTTTTTTCTAAATCAGAAACATGTAGGAAAGCTGGGGGGAAAGACATGGAATATGATAACTAATCCTTGCAATTTGCCTGTTTCCCACAGGTACTATGGCCAAGAATCCTTACTTTTGTGGTACCTGAAGAATATACAGGAACCCTGGACTACCTACTTAATATTATCAGAATCCTGATCATGGCAGAGGAGAGGAAAAAGTAAAACACCACAGAGTCCACAGCCCTGGTCGTCTCTCCAGGAGCTGGTTCGTACATTCATAAACAAAGCAACGCCTTTCTTATGCAATTATAGAAGTCTCATTTCCAGAAAGTCTACCATGCTTTGATCTTTGGAGTTTTTCTGGCTCCTGATGAAAATTGTTTTCTCTTTTTAGTGAAACTCCCTACATCACAGCAGCTACTGGCCAGACTTCTGGTGAGTTACAAAGAGCCATTGAGAGATAAATTTTAGTTGAAATAGATAGTTCAAAATAAAATACAAATAAAAATTGCATAATTACTCCTATCCAAAAGAAAAACTAAAATAGCATAATAATTTTTCTTCTCTATGAATGACACTGGGAAGATTATCTTGTCATTTGAAAATACTTGCTAAATGTTTTGATTTTTAAGTACTATTAAATAATTCCACTTTAATTGTATGCATTTTCTGTCTTTCTTTTTACTGATTGATCGACTGATTTTCTTTTGTCCATGCTGCCTGTTCTTCAAGCCCTATTCTTCCACATACATTTATTAATAGATATATTTAAAAGTTGAGGAATTTTCCACCTTTGAGGGACAAAAACTGGGAGGATTGTCTAAGTAATAACTTTGTTGTAATGGTTTATTAAAGGGTTATCCAATTTAGGAATCTAGAACAGTGACAAAAAAAGAAAAGAGAGGCAGATCTTTTTAATACCTCTAAAATTGTTAATCATTTTTCTCTTCCATCCTTTAGGTAATATCTGTGCTTGCCAGTTTAGGGAAGTTTTGTGGAGTCAGTGCAATAGGACTTTTGAAGATAGTGCCTGAGATGATTCACCCAAAATTGATAGACCTATGGAAAATGCGCATACCTGAGCTCCTGCAGTCAATGGAAGGTATGAAGAATGGAGTAAACCTTTATCCAAAGAGGCAGGAAAATAAAGATCTGTATTTAATATCATTATTATTAATTTTAGACAATTAAAATTATAAACTTGGTATATAAGGTTGACAGGTCTATTTTTTTCTTGACTCCTTATATTCTATATCTCTCTTAATACTGATGGTGGGGAATATGGCTAGCAAGAATTTTTATGTTTGCTCTGATCTTTTTATATAAAATAAACTTTTTTGGCATTGTATTAAAAGATCACTACTAATTCATATTAAAGCACAAAAATAGGGTCATTTCATTACTTATTTCTGAAATTAACAACAACAACAACAAAAAAACCCTAGGATTTTGCCATCGATTTGTCTTACAAGCACTTTAAAATTGCTAACATCATAAATTCCACCTCAAATACCTACTCTGAGCAAGCAGATACCTTGAAATCAACTCCAACATCCACCAGAGACCTAGTAAGTGAGAATTTGAGTCTTGATTTATTTGCAGTTACTGTATCAATTTTTATTTCTAGGAAAGAATGATGGCATTGTGCTGTGGGAAACTTTGCTGCTTCAGGTAAACCTGCCTTCCAGACTCATGGTTGATGATGGATAGGGAATAAGGCAAAGTTACCTCTCTTGACAACTAGATTAACAACACAAAAAGTTGACTCCGAAAGGCAGTGAACAGTGCTTTCCTTACTTGAGAAAAGGATTAGAATGTTGAAAGTGATTTTTTAAAGAGTAACACTCTTCTCAAAACAAAAACAATAAACAAATACAGCAACAACAATAAAAAACCAGAATAAACTGGATAATACTCTTAATCACCATAATGTGAAATATAATTTTCAGTCTTCTCTCTCACACACAAACTTTCATGCCTCTACAACACAACAGGATCAGAAGCAGTGTCAAATCCTAGCAATGGTAAGTTGCACTCTGGAGGCAATAAAAGATTTCAACTTCAGGAAAGGACATGTTGAGAAGTTCATCAGCAGGGTGCTTTTAATACAGCAGGCTTTCAGTTCATTAGCCATCTACATAGGACATTACTGTGACTTCCCAAAAATATTAATTTTCAGTGACTATCCCACAGCATTCCCTACTCCTCTGTTCACCACCTGTTGTAGAAACAAAATTTCTGAGAACTGCCATGTTTTTAGGAGCTTCCATGAGTCATTCTTACCCAATATAGGAACCAAAAATGACTATTGTACCAGGCTGGAATTGATTCCAAGATCTACCTCCCCTCTTCCTTCTCTGATATTTCCATTCTTCTCTCAAATTCCAAATCTATCTTCCCTAGCTACCATTTTAAAATCATGCACTTGGAAAGAAGTTTATTTTGGTTTTTTTCTATGTTAAAAATACATACAAATTTTTTCACCAGCCTGACATTAAGTGTCCTTTTCTAACTTAAAGAGGAGGAAAATATAGGAGAAATACTACTTTTAGAAATTGCATTGGGCTTTGTTTTCTAAAATACAAAAGTATCTTTTTCTATATTAGTGAAGCAGGACAGACATTAAGGAACTGGTTGTGACCTTGACTTAGAACTGGTGAACCCAGAAATATTTACTTACTAATTTTCAGAAATGTGCTGGTACATCTAATTGGTTCTTTAAGACATTTAGCTCTTTATTTTAAAGCTAGTCCATATATGTATTTTTTATATATAAGAAGCCAAACTAACAGTGACAAATGAAATTTTTCAAGTTTGATACTTGAAAAATGCTAACTTCAATTTAAGTTTCAGTTTGGATTAAATTTCTATTTGACTCTTTCAACAACTCTTAAGTGGGAAAAGGGAAAGTACTTAGAGTTATTTCTATATTCTATGCTTTTAATGTGAATGAAAGTTCAGAGCATACAGAAAATGATTCTTAAAATAGACTAACAGGAAATGCCCCCAAATACCCACTTATTTTGTGATAAGAGGGATAATTCCATGTAAAACATAGTTATACTTTTAGAAGATAAGGTAGCAAAAAAAAAAAGTACAAAACAGCACATTAAACAGCTACACTCATATCTAACTTTCACTTGCTACAACAGCTGCTCAAAGAATCTTTAAAGAAGATCGATGACATGACTTGGACCATTTAACTGAGTCGAGATTTCAGCCAGCAGATGAACAGTTATAGCAACACCTCCGTTGAGAAGGTTAGTTTTCAGTTAAGGGACAGCAGCATCTACCTTCTGATGCAAAACTCTATCTCGTCTGCACTGCAATCAAAGGAGCGAGATTTAAAAAAAAAAAAAAGAAACTCCCTTTTAAGAACTTCTAGTGAATGCTGAATATTATCTTCTTTTCTTATCTGCAAATGTGTAACTCCTTCCACTTTCCATCAGAGTCTTACTTCTTGCCCTTTAAAATTCTATTACTCATCTTTTATTTTGCAGAAATTTCTTTGGAAGGCCTTGGGAACCACTTTAGCATCCTGCAAAGATACAGACTTTGTAAGCTCACAGATTAAGGAGTTTCTGACTGCTCCCAGCCAATTAGGAAATCAAAGACAGGTGAAACCCCTTGCTCTCAAATTCCTGTATGGTGACAACTATTTATCCTATCCATGAAACCCATGACAAATCTTACCTAACCAGAATTACCCATTAATATATTCAGAATAGTCTAACAAATTTTTTTTTAAAAATGAAATCCCCTTTTTTTAACATCAGTATTTCATTTTTAAATTTTATTTATGGAAAAAGGTAAAACAAAATTTTATAGCAAAATAATAGGACAACAATAGTTAATACTGGGCATATTTTTATCTTTAAAATAGTTGCTCTGAATACAAGATATAGGGATAAAAATGTCTTCAATCAATATTAGCTCAAATCTTCCTTTTCAATGAACTAAGAGACACTAATAGTATAACTGCCTTGCATTTTTTCCCCTTTTCTCTTCCATCCTCTCCACTTTCCCCTATCCTAGTTCCTTTTTCCCTTGGAATAAATTTTTCCCATTTCACATATCTGTTGTACATTATAGACCTTATTTATTCTTACAATTTCACACCAGAAAGACAATACTGCATTTACATATGTAAGTCTGATTTATTTTACCTATGAGTATCATCTCAAGTTGCATCCATTTACCTATAATTGTCCTTCTTTATAGCTGAGTAGTACACCATTGTATCAAAATGCCACATCTTTTTATCCATTCCTCAATGCTGGGCATTTCCAAGATCTGGCTATTACAAATTGTGCTACTGTAAACATGAATACATATATATCACTCTGGAAGATGTTCTGGGAAGACTTATTCCCAGAGGAGGAATAGCTGGATCAAATGTGACCTCTAGTCCTAGTTTTTTGAGAGATCACCAAACAGATTTCCACAGTGGTTGCAGCAGTCTACACTCTTAACAATAGTGGAAAAGGTTCCTTTTTTCCCACAGCCCCTCAAGAATTGGTTATTGATTTATTTCTTGATGGTAAACATTCTTATTAGGGTGAGATGGAATCTCAGTGTTGTTTTAATTTGCATTTCTTGCATAACCAATGATGTTAAACATTTTTTCATGTACTTATTTGCCATCTCTATTTCTTCATCTGAGAAGCAAGCATTCATTTCAGATGCCCACTTCTTGACTGGGTCTTTAATTTTGGATCTGATTTTTTTTTTCAGTTCTTTTTATGTTCTACACAAAAGTCCCTTGTCTGAGGGACAATATACTAAAAATTTTTCCCACTCTGATGGTTGACTTTTCACCTGTTGGTGATGTCTTTTGATTTGCAAAAGATTTTTTAATAAGATGAGATTTCAGTTGTTGATTCTGGGAAGTATTTCTCATGCAGTTTGGCTTTAGTTCTAAAAAGTTTGGCTTTTTAGAAGTCTGTTTATGTCTTTAAGACTTCTACCTACTTTTTTCTAGTAGATTGAGTGTTTCTGTTTTAATATTCAGATCTTTGATCCATTTTGACTTCAGTACATGGTGATAGACATGGGTCTAGTTTTAGCATTCAGCATGTAGAGAGCCAGTTTTTCCAGCACTGTTTATTAAAGAGGCTATTTTTCTTCCAGTGAACATGCCTAGCTCCTTTGTTAAAAGTAAAGTGGCTGATGTACAATAGATACTGTAAAAGGGGAAGAAACTGATCAAAAGCAAAGAATAACTAGGGTAGGAGAAAGGAGAAAAAAAAGAAGGGAAAAGATTATATAAATATATATATATTAGATTGTATATAAAAGATTATATCATATATGTGGTAGATAACTGTACTACTAATCTCAATGCATTAAAAAGAACAGTTTGTGTTTTCATTGATTGATCATTTTTTTCATGCCTTTATCTTGTAATATGAAGTACTTTGAGGATAGCAATACACAATATATTAACCAGTGTTTATCTCCTGTTATTTTGTTTTGAAATTCTATATCATTGATTTTATTCTTTTTTGTTTTTAAAATTCAAATAATAATATTATATATTTATATAATAAAATAATAATTATTATTACTATTATAATAAATAAGTGGCTTAGTGTTTATAGTTATGTGTGCATCTTATAATCTGTTCCAGTTCCCCTCAGATCTGCTTTTTTGCTAGTATCATGCTGACTTTATCACAGTAACTTTGTAGTATAATCTCAAGTCAGAGATTATGATAACTCCTGCCTTGTCTTCGTTGCCCAGAATTGCTTTTGCTATTCTAGGTCTCTTCTGTTTCCAAATGAATTTTACAAATATTTTCTCTAGTTATGTGAAGTATGCTAATTATATTTTGATTGGGATTTATTAAACCTGTACAACAATTTTGGGACTATGGCCATTTTCACTATGTTGGTTCTTCCTAACCAAGAGCAAGGGACATCTTTCCATTTTCTGATATCCTTTTTGATCCCCTTTTTCAGAGTACTTTAATTTTAATATATAGATATTTTACTTCCATTGTTAGAATGATTCCTAAGTATGTACATTTTTTTGGATGCTATTGTGAAGAGTATTTCCCTAATTTTTCAATGAGTTTGTTGTTTTTATGCAGGAATGCTATTGATTTTTTACTGTACTTTCAGCTACATAACTGAATTTTGTTATTAATTCTACAACCTTTTGGTAGAGTCTTCTATGTAGAGTATCATGTCATCTATGAATAATGATAATTTATCTTCTTCTTTTCCTATCCTCGTTCTTTTTATTTCTCTCTCTTATTGCTATGATTTGTGTCTAGATATTCCCCCAAAGCTACATACATTCATGGAGTCAGGCAGGGTTCTAGAGTTTGTGAATGATTCATGGTCCAATGCTGGGAATATGAGCATTAGTGACACACTTAAGTGGATGTGGCCCACATACAATATAAGGGACAGAGTCTTCTCTGCATGCTCCTCCCTCTTTTCTCTTGTTGCTTTGCTGTCTTTCATCACTATGAACAGTTGCTCTGTGCCATGCCACTCTATCTTTCAGCCAGCTGATTATACACTGAAACCTCCACAAACTGTGAGCTAAATAAACCTTTCCTTCCCTAATTTTATATGTCGGGTATCTTGTCTCAGCCATGAGTCAAAAGTAACCAAGACACTTGTCTAATTGCTCTGGCTAATATTTCTAGAATTATTATCAGTATTTAATTTTAATAAAAGTTTGAAAATATTGAAAGACAAATTTCAAACTTTGTTATTTAATAAGATCATCATTGATATATTTTCATCTTGGCTGTGTCATTTAGAGCATAATCATGCCCGTCAAACTCACTGAATTTACAAACTGACAAAAACTTTAAAGATCATTAAATTTTCAACTTGTAGAGAATATAAGTTAGCCCAGAGTGATTTTGTGAAGCATTTTTACACATTCCTTATCAAGTATGGGCTGCAGAATATATGTGACTATTTAAAAAAGAGGACTGTGTTAAAATAAATCAAGCCCAAAAAATTCCTCCCGAGTTAAAGAAGAACACTAGACTTTAAAATAAAATCTTGTAGTATGTTATATCTCTCTTCATAAATTCTGCAAAGTTTAGGATTCTTTCTCCCACATTCAATAGGAGAAATGACTAGACTTTAATTCTGAAACTACTTCTGTGCTACTAATGGTTCTTTTTGTCCTCTGCAGATATTCTAATCATTTATTGCTCTTGATATCATGTTTAACATCATTTCCTCATCTTAGTCACCTTTGTAGTTCTGCTATAGACTAGGAAACAAAGGAAATTTGTTTTAGATACAAGTGTCTAGGAAGGCTCTCATTTAATGCCTGGAGGTTTCACAGAGACAAATCTTGACATCCATCTGAGCTTCTCAGATACTTTGTTTATGTAACTTCACAATCTTGAGTGTCCTGCAAGATTGAGCTACTTAGGAAATCCACCTCATGTGAATAAAGTGTTGACACATGACTTTGTCATTCTCACTGACAAGAACTGGTTTTCAAAATCCTAAGCATGACTGTCCATTACATAATGCCAGAGTTCAACTCTAGCATCAGAATAGCTAGATTTGAGTCTTGGCTCCACAACACACCACCTATATCACCCAGGTCCCACCAACGTAAAATCAGGGGAAAATAGAACCTATCTTATTGGTTGTGTTCCTGTACAGTCCTGGTGAACAGTTCCAGATGAGGAGGAGATGTTAGCTTGAAACTGCAGCTTAGAGGATCTTTTCTGCGGAGAAAAGACTGATGAAGTAGAAGTAATCAGACATCTGTGTCAATTCAAGGGTCCAGTTGAAGTTAAAACCAGAAACCAGTGCTGGTTTCCTCAGAGGCATCCCTTGCTTTCTGGCAGCACCCAATACATCAGGTTCTAGTTAAAGTGGATTCAGCCCATGGATTTTGCCTAATTAAATGACAGTATGACAACAGAACATATATATCATAGAATACAAAAGGTGGGGAAAGAGACGAGTTGAAACAGTAGTAACACAGAGAATTATATGATGAGACTACAAATGGAATAAAAAATTAGAACATTTATATTTTAGGACATAGCTAAGTGTCATAGAGATTTCAGATGTTGAAGATTCAAAGAGTTGCTCCAAACATTCTGTTGATGGAAGCATGTTAGTAATTTAGCATCACTGGAACAAAATAACCAACAAGCGCAATTTAAAGAAGGAAAATTTATTTTAGTTCATAGTTTCAGAGCGTTCAGTCCATGGTTTGTTGGATCCAAGGCAAAAATGGCATGGGCATTGGAAAAAAGGTTTTCAATCCTTGGCAGTCAGGAAGTGGGGGGGTGACTCATTATTACTTCTGGGTCACACTCCCAATGACCTACTCCTTCCATCTATGCCCTCCCCTTCTAACATCTATGAATTCAGCAATGATTCACCTATTAATTCATCAATGGATTAATCCACTGGTGTGATTCCCAGTGTTCCCATGATCCAATCATCTTTCTTCAAAAACCCCACTTCTGAATACCTGAGATTTGGGGGAGAGATTCTTTAAATTATAAGAAGAAATGTAACCTGGTACCTGTAAACTAAGAACAGTGCTGTTTGGGACCTTGGTGGCAGCAGTCTAATTCTTGGATCCTTATGGTAGCTCTAGTAGGATTATGCAACCAAATAAAACATAAAAGCATTCATGAACAAACTGCAATCAAATGAGACACAATTCAAATCACAACGAAAGCACTGTGGTGAAATCAGCCTTGGACAAGAGAGCTGGGGAGGAAAAAGTGTGGGCAGATAGTAATATAACCTCAGAGCACAAGACAAGAGCTAGCAGCTCTCAAGATTCTTAACCATTTAACATACAATAACATTTCAGTAGTGCTGTGATCCTTTAAAAATATCAGCCTGTATAGCTAGTAATGACTATACTTCAAAACAGCTAGGAAGAATGAGTTTTTAAATATTCTCTTCATAAAGAAACTAATGGTATTTGAGGTAATGAATAGGATAATCAATGTGATTTGATCATTCAATAATGTATACATGTATTGAAAGCTCACATTATACCTATAAATCTGTATGCAATTGTTATTTGTCAAGAAAAAATAAAACTTCATTATAAAGAACAAATAAGATAAAAATATCAGTCAACTCAAACCTACACTGACTTCCCATCTAAGATTACAAATTCAAATGCTCTGCTAAAGCTCATCTCTATCTCCCATCTAACCTCATCTTGCACTGACTTCCTCTACAGTTACTCACTTGTTCCGCCTCAGTGGATCTCATGACCATTGTATTTTCCATTTGAAACTCTTTTCACCGTTGCAAGTTTGAGACCAGCTTGGGCTATAAAGTGAGCTCAAGGCCAGCCTGAACAGCATAGTGAGATCCTGTCTCAAAAAGACAAAAAAAAAAAAAAGAAAGAAAGAAGAAGGAAGGAAGGAAGGAAGGAAGGAAGGAAGGAAGGAAGGAAGAAAGAAAGAAAGAAAGAAAGAAAGAAAGAAAGAAAGAAAGAAAGAAAGAAAGAAGAAAGAAAGAAGAGAAAGAGAGAGAGAGACAGAGAGAAACTCTTTTCACCATCCCTCACTTGTTTCAGGGCTCTGCTCAGTGTTATCCTGTTCATGAATGCATCTCTGAGGTTCCTATTTCCATTTCACATGTCCCCCAACCCTCATCAGTCATTCTTTATTCTCAGGGTTTTTTTTTTTAAATATCTCAGTAGTCTGGCGAACTATGTATTGACGCATCTATTGAATTTAATATGTTTACTTATTTCACTTCCACAGTGCTTCCCTGTCAGTTCCCCTGGGTATATACTCCACAAAGACTGGGAGTTTAATGTGCTCTGTTTAACACTGCATCCCATTACCTGGAAGAGTCCTTGGCATATGACAGGTCCTTAATAAATATATGTTGATTGAATACATGGTTAAATTCAAAATCTCATGCTTCTTCTGATTTCAGGGAACAGCATCTATTTTAGGATGTTGTGCTGAGAACCACTTGGATACTGTTTTAAAAGTTCTTAAAACATTTCAAGATGAAGAAAAGTTTTTTATAAATCGATGTAAGGTAAAAAGAATCATCTTCTCTAAAGTTCTTGGTCAGTACACAAACAATATAATTTCTTCAGTGAATGACCTTGCCCTATGTTACTCTCACTCCTAACTTCAGTTCTTTATTCCACATCAGAATGGTTCAAGCCTAGGCCCTACAGGCTATGATAATTCTGCTCAGTGATGCTCACCCGGAAGGTCCTAATGAACCCCATTGTGCCTATATTTTTCCTGTCACCAACCTCATGGCTTCCATTCTGCCTCCCCTAGAGGAGTAACCCAAAAAGAATTTTAAATGCCTTTCATAGTTACCTCTGTTCGCCCCTCTGATGACTTCTTGATGGTCCTGGCTGTTCGTGTTAGTGTAATTAACAGCATGTATAATTTTAAAATCAATCATCCCAGTCAAGATTCTTAAATCCTATAGTAAACCACAGGATTAGGAAAAAATATAAAAGAGAAAAAAGGAAATCCTTAAGTCACATTAATTTTGTCTCCCTCTTCCGGCCTTTAGAGCATCTTTTCTGGGAAAAAGAGCCTGACCAAGACTGACGTCATCATGATCTACGGCGCTGTGGCCCTCGGTGCTCCCAAGCAGCAACTTCTCACCAGGCTTCATCAAGACACCGTGGCCCAAGTCCTGCATCTGTATGGCCAGTGCTCACAGGTAATAACCCTCACAGGGCTGACTCAGTTTCCAAGCTGGGATTCCCAAACCTTGTGAGTGTCAAGTCTCAGCAACCTTGGACTCAATGACCACAAGAAAGAAAGAGAGAAAGGGAGAAGGAAAGGGAACAGGGGAAGGGAGAAGGAGAGGAAGAGTGAGAAAGAGATTAGGCAGATTTGTACCAAGTAAGACTTGGTACATTTGGGAAATGAGAGCGTATGCAAACAGAAATATTTACTATGAAGAAGGTCAAGTGATTTCTTTCCTTCCTAAGGCTTTGGGAAATTCGTATCCTAACTCTCCTGTGATGCCAACCCAGATCAGTTGTATCCATGGTACTCTCAGCCTTGTTTGAACTTGAAAGAATTACTCCTGCCCCATTTCTCTGTAAGGTTTCAGAAGTGCTACTCAGTGGTAATTATTTAACCTTCTCTAGGATGATATTTATAAACCACCTAGGATAGTGTGCCACATATAATTAAGTGGCATCATATGTATTTTTAAGTAAATAAAACATGTCATTTATCAGACTATTAAATCTACCTCGTCTTGTAATATTTTGCCCTTCCATTTACATCTCAGTCACCCTGAACCTCCTTGGTACCTGTCAAACAAGAACATTCCAGCTTCAGGGCCACAGAACTGAACTGGAATTCATCTGGCCATTTCTGTCCTCTGAAGCACTTTCTTTCTTTAAATACTGCTTTATACATACAGTAGACTCAGAACAATTTGCTTTGCCTTCAAGCATTGTGTAGGTCTCCTAGAATTCATTTAAGGGTAAAGTTTAACATATAGCTTCCCATAGTGATTTTCCAGAAAAACTAAGTAAGTAGGTCCTGGGGGGGGATCTGGAAATCTGTATGCTTAAAAGGTTTTTGAATGCTTCTTATCTGCAGGCAGGTGTGGGGAGCTCTCATTGATTATGTGTACATCTACTTCTCCCCTTAGACTGCCTGCAAGATGTTAGCATCTGTACCTGAAGCTCCCTTTTCTCCTCTTTTGTTTTCTTCACAAACCCCATATTTGATCCATATGTACTCTTGACATTTATTCCCATGTGTCTATAATAAGAACAAACTCACAGGAAACTCGTAAGTCTTTGATATAAGCACACACAAATTAGAGGTTTAGGTCAGTGATTCTTAGACTTCAGCTGCATGAAAACTGCCTGAAGGGCCTGTTAAAAATAGAAATGCTTAATAAATCAGTCTTTAGGGATTGAATCACTGAATCTGTATTTTCAACACGTTCCTCACAAGCTGATTCTGATGCTTCCAAATCTAATAAGCAATAATGAGAATCAGAATCATAATGAAAGATGTTTTATGGTAGTCAATCCTTGAGGAAAATTACTATAGAAATAAAGGAAGGTTGATATAGATAATTCTATACTTTTAGCCAGGCAGAGTGGTGATGCCTGTAATCCAAGTGATTGGGAAGCTGAAGGAGATTTTCTATGAGTTCAAGGCTAGCCTGGGCCAAATAGTGAAACCCTGTCTAAAGACACATTTTAAAAGACCAGTTAATTTTAACATAAAAATACTGAATAGAGTGAGCAATAAAATACAGAGCCTCCTGGGGAGAAACAACTCATATGCCAGAATAAAACATCCTAAAGAGATCCAGACAGAGGGAGATGGATCCTCTTGACACAGAAAGAAATTAAAATGAAAAAAGCTCATCAAAGACACAGTCTCAGGGCTACAACTGGAACAGCTAAAATTACCGGACATGGTGCTTTTTGCTGCTACCTGCCAAGCCACCTGAATCTGTGCCAGCCACCGTGACTGGCAGAGCCACCCAAACTTGTTCCCGCCACCACTCACAGGAGCCACAGCCATGCTGATGTCCAGGGTTGGTGACCCCAAGGGAGAATGGAACCAGCAAAGGAGCCTTCATTAATCCACAGTCAGTGCTGGGAATAAGACCCCCCACACACAGGAAGGGCATGACCAAATGGGTGACATTTTGGAATTGGGCAGGAGGAGCCTGAACTAGGAACAACAGTGACTTCAGTTGGTTGCTCCTTCCCCAGAGCAGATTCATGGGATCTGCTTGGCCTGGGTCATGCCCCTGGCCGGGACCGAATAAGCCATCCCAAACCAATTCCCTACACTTAGCACACACTAACCTGGTGAAGGCCCCTGAAGTATGACTGGCCCAGTGGGGAGGGTCCAGCATACACAGCCCCTGCTTGCACCTCAGTGGCAAGAAAAAACAGGAGAGGGGAGAAATCCTTCACCAGCAGGCTTCAGAAAAACCATAACTGACAAGGAAAAGGGCTGAGACCTCCACTATACACCTGTATGGAAGAAACCTGTATGGAAAAATGTGACAAGAGAGAAAAACAAGAGAAAGCCTCCAGCCCAAAACTCTGAGAACACTGATCCAGGAGAGGGAAAACCAAAAGAGACTGAGGGCAGCAAACACACATCAGACATAGCTTCAATGGACATTAAGAGATATCTTTGGGACCTTGTACATGAGCTCAAATCTGAAATATTAAATCAGGTAAAGCAAGACATAAGTAGATTAACAAAAGAAATGCTAAGTACCTCTCAACAAGACACAGACAAAAGAAGGAAGGAACATTAAAAAAGAAGAGAAACATTCCATAAATAATATAAAGAAAACCTAGAATACATGAAGCAGATTCAAAGAGATTACCAGGAAATTAAAAACTCCATTGAAAGCTGGCAAAACTGCTTAAAAGAAGAAACTAAGGATAGACTATCAAAACTAGAATACAAGTTTGCAATGTGTGATCATGAAAGGAAAGATCTCTTAAAAATAACAAGGAAACTGGCAGTAACAATACAAAGGCTAGAAGATGACAAGAGAATCTATAATTTAAGAATAAGAAATGTGAACGAAGAAACAGAAATACAAACAGGCGAATTACAAAGGTTTTTACAGAAAAAATTAAGGAAAACTTCCCAAACATGGGGAAAAAAACCAACATTTGGTTATATGAGGCATACAGAACTCCAGCCACCTACAACTAAAACACAGCTACACCCAGACATATAATAATCAAGATACCAGAAATTCAATATAAAAACAGAATATTAAAAGCCATCAGAGAAAAGAAACAGATTACCTATAAAGGTAGGCCCATCAGGATCACAGCTGACTTCTCGACACAGACCATCAGATCAAGAAGAGCTTGGAGTGAAGAAAGTAACCTCCAGCCCAGATTGATGTACCTTACAAAACTGTCACTAGAAATTAATGGAGAAACAAGATGCTTCCATGACAAAAAGGAACTGGGGGAATTTGTGACCACCAACCCAACCCTACAGAGAATACTGAAGGACATTCAAGAGACAGAGAAAAAAAATACCGGGATTTTAGGAACAGTGGCAGAAAGGCCTCAATGAGTGGGGCAGACAGTAGAATGAAGGAGAAAACTAGACAAACAGACAGAAAAATAGCATAGCAGAAATGAGGCAGAGAAGGATAACTAGAATCTCTAACATAGATGGCTTTGATACACTATATAACAATATAGTGCACCAGGATTTAAAACCCACATTACACCACTCTACTTAGATGTATTATATTCTGTTCCAGTCTGTCTACTTGTACTAGATTTGAGGGCACAGACATTTATCCCAAAAATAGCAAGATATAATATGGTAATCATCCTTAATTTCCTATTAACTTAATCTAAAGCTCTGTATAACCTACACTGTTTTACCATGACTGATCATAATTGTATCTGGTTTGATAGATTGCTGTTTTATATTGATAGATTCTATTCAAAGCTGTTATGATTGATAGTATCAAGTCTGAGAGCATAGGCAATTACATTGAAGATGACAAGATTTACTAGAATATCTACTCTGGTTTGATTATTATCCGCCTTTGAAGTTTTATGCTGTCTACAATGTTTTACTTTTACTAATATTTTTAGGTACTGCTGTATTTAATTATACTGCTATATCCAGTTATGCCTGATGATACAGACAATTCTATTGAAGATAATAAGAGACAACACAGTAACCACTGTAGATCACCTTGTACTGTGGTTTTATAATTTTTTGGTTTCATGTTTTTATAGGAATTTGTTTTGTTTTCTCTTGCTAGGTTTTGTTTTTCCCTCTAATACAGAAAGGATAGAAATACATGTAGAGACTCATGCATGCATAGCTGTTTACAGTCTCACTGTTCAAATATCTACTTTGTGTGCTTTAATTTTGTAACTTGAACAACTATGTCTAAGAAGACAATATGTAATTTATCAACTAGTGATTTCTTACTGTTTATTTTATTTTATTTTTGGAAATTCCGGATTGCTTCTACCCTTTTTTCTGTTTTGCTTTTTTTTCTCGTTAAATAAAGTTTTAAAAAAATTCTTCCCATGAAATTGAAAAAGGAAAAAAAAATACTGAATACCCCAAAAATGACACTTTACCTTGAAATGCGCAGTTGTAAATGTTGTGCATTATGTTTCAATGGAGGGAAAAGAGTTTTTCAAAGTCCAACAAAAAGCTGCAGCATCAGATGTGGTGAGAGTTACTACAGCACGGGGTAAGCTGAGGTAGCAAGTGGATGTGTGTGGGGGGTGTGCAGTTCGGTCTCTTGTATTCTTCCCAGTTCAGTTCAACTGTGCACCTTCCACAGGCAAAACTGAACATGAGCAAATACAGAATTGGCACATGCTGAAAGTATTCCTAATGTATCATTCTCATTGGGACAAGTTTGCATTTTCAACATCAGTATTATAGCAAATCTCACTGTATTCATAGTTCCTGAGTCACCTGCCCAGTGATTTCACTTTGTAACCTTTCATTGCTCTCACCTCTGAGAGCTTTTATCCTTTTTCCCCTCCAAAATCCATTAGTAGCTCCTTTAAACTGATTGTGAAGCCTGGTGACCCAAAGGTTTGTCTTCCTGATCCTGGCTTCTGTAACTCACTCTTGACTTACCTGCAGCTGTACAAACTCTCACTTTTAAAATGAGAAAGAAAGTCAATAGCACCCACATCCACCTTGACCAGATTCTACCCACTTCTTTCCTTCACAGAGGATGGGTGGGTCCTTGGAACAGGGATCCTGCCAACTGCTGTTAACTGAGTACTTGCTTTTGCTTTTACTTTCCAGGTTCTGGGCATGTCTGTGGTGAATAAGGTATGAAATGGTGACTAGATGATAGAGATGATAGATAGATAGAGAGATAGATAGATAGATGATAGATAGATAGATAGATAGATAGATAGATAGATAGATAGATGATAGGTGGATTATAGGCAGATGGTAGCAAGATAGATAATGATAGATAGAGGATGATAGATAGGTAGATAGATAATAGGTGATAGATGTCATAAGCTCATTTAAAATATCTCAAATGTAAACATCCTCCTGATTTGACTCCAATGCAAAGGGTCAACAAATTATTCTGATTCTGAAGCCAGGATTCGTGAGCCAAATCAAAGACAGATTGTGGTTCCAGGCAGTTTATGACATGAGCCATAAACCACAGCAGTGTTTTTCAAATTGTAGGATAGGCCCCACCCACCAGTGGACTACGAGATCAAAACGGAGACCAAAAACATTTCAATTAAAAAAAGTTACAGGGAGAATAGAAAGCTTTGTGTTATAATCTGTTTGTTTCTTCTTTGTAAGAGAATTTTTTTGGTCTTCATTCTGTATTCTTGAGTAACTACTTTGAAAATGATACACAGAGTATCATGCTTATTCTTTTATTTTGTTATGAAATTTTGTTTTATATTTTCACAAAATAAAAAATAATAAAACCCTTACCAAAAAAGAAAGCCATACAGCATACAGCAATGGTAAATACGCTTTCATTGAGTTATGTATTTAGACATATTTTGGGCAAGGAAATCCTGGATGAAAATGTGAACTGTTTTCTGCTGTGAGTTCATAGTCAAGAGATTTGAAAGACAGTGCTCCAGAGAAACTCCAGTCTATGATCAGGGTGGGAGGAGGAGGGGTAATCTTGGCTTCTCAACTTCCTTGCAGTTTATAACCTAGATTAGGGTAGAGATGAAAGGGTGCAAAGATTCATTTCAAAATTAGGTTGCATGCTGATAGACCCCACTGTGATGCCTAAGCTCTTAGCTTGGACTGAATGCCATTTCACTTCAGGACATGGATCTGCAGATGAGCTTCACCAGAAGTGTCACTGAGATTGGCATTGCTATCCAAGACGCTGAGGATCAGGGCTTCCAGTTTTCCTACAAGGAGATGCTAATCAGCCAAATGCTGGTGAGTATGTGGAGAAAGAGGAAGGAAGGGCCCTCAGTCATCACACTTACAAATCAGAAAAGCTTCCCAGTGGCACATAACAGGTATCTACCATCTTTCTGAGCCTAGGCTACCCGAAGTGGGAGCTGCATCTAGAAACTCCCCTGAGGCCTTTTAAAACATTGCACTTTCTTGTGTTGCAGGACTTCATACAGGATGAGCCCCTGGATTCCTTAGCTAGCCCTGTTCGGTGGAAAGCCTTAATCGCCATCAGATACCTAAGGTAGAGAAATTGTTATTCTGATTACAAAGGTGTTTGCTCTTCCTCCTCCTCCCCCTGATCAACGGACAAATCTATTGGATCAGTTTGGACTCCAGTACACCCCAAAGTGAACACGATCCATTATTTTCAAATAAGAGCATGGTCTCCTTTCAGTTACCATGCTGCCTGAGAAGCTGATCATTTGATGACTGAGCATGTTCAGCAGACTCAGATTTATTGATAAGTGAGACTGAAATTTCCATGCTGAAAAAAAAAGTCTCATCCTAGATTTTGGTCTGCAAGCAAAATTTAATATTCCTATTAAAAACAAAAACCCTAATCACATTCTAGTTGTTTAGCAATAGTAAACCTGAAGAAGAAAATAATTTTAAGCATGCTTTTTATATCAGATTTCCCACTGAAGTAAAATAAATACAAGTTCACTGTTTAAACATGGAAATATCTAAAAATTTAAAATGATAAATATTTATAGTTACCTATTATTAACATTTTGACATTCTTCCTTCAAGTGTTTATTTCTAGTCCTGTTTTTATTACAAAGTTGAGATCCTGTTTTACATATGATTATTCACTCTGCTTTTTCTAATTTCATGTTATGTATTTCAACATTCTCAGTTCTTAACGAACATTTTTAAATTTTTGTTGCTGTTTAATTATGACAAAATATGCTGCACAGAATTTATCATCTTACCTGTAACAATTCACTAGTGTTAGGAACATTCATATTGCTGTCCAATCTCCAGAGCTTTTTTATCTTATAAAGCTAGAATTCTATGCTCACTGGACAGCAACTCTTTCTCTTCAACCCCCTACGCCCAGCCACCTGTCTTCTGTGTCTGTGAATTTGTGTACTCCAGATACTTTACGGTGGAGTGAGGGGGATGGTACGGATATGACTCAGTAGGAAAGTGCTTGCCTAGCATTCCTGAAGCTCTAGGTTCAATCTCCAGTACCACAGGAAAGGGAAGGACAGGCCAGGAAAGGAAAGGGAAGGACAGGACAGGAAGGAAAGGGAAGGACAGGACAGGACGGGAAGGGAAGGGAAGGGAAGGGAAGGGAAGGGGTTGAGGGAAGGGAGAGGAAGAGAGGGGAGGGAAGGGAAAAGGAAAGAAGAGAAAGAGGGGAGAAACGTGGTATTTGTCTTTATGTGATGGATTTATTTCACTTACAACGTTTTTAAGATCCATCTGTGCTGCTAGAATGTTAATCATTTTTAAGCTAAATAATATTTTATTTCATATACTAGATGTGATCCAAATCTATGGTGAATATTTAAATTTTAGCATTTTATTACAATAAAACACACATTGCAATTAATATCCCTTGAAACTCTCCTGCTGTTTTAAAACACACTAATCCCATTGTCATCACCACTTTTTGAAGCAGTTTTGGATAAAATCTTTCATGATTGTCTTTAGTAAGTGTCCTAGTTCCTGTCCTGTGACTAGACACAATATTCAGCACCCAAAACTAAGGAGAAAACGTTAACTTTGGCACACAGCATATAGACGTTTCAGTCCATAGTTAGCTGGTTCAGTGGCTGGGAAGCATGGAAAAGGGTCAACACTGAGTAAAAACAGCTCCTGGCACAGTGACAAAAAGCAGAGAAGCATCAAGGGAGGAGCTAAGGAGGTAGACCCACACCCTCTGTGACCCACCTCCTGCCACCAGACTTCACCTTCCAACATAGCTTCAGTTATAAACTCATCAGTGGGATACTCCAGTCATGAATATCGTGCCCCCATGACCCAGTCATCTCTTGAAAGTAGACAAAGCAGGCGAAGCTTTGGGGTGACATAATACCCCAAACCACAACACTAAGTATGATTTAAAAAAAAAATACACTAAATGCTGCAGCCAAGTACTAGCCAATGGAAAAGCAGGCTTACAGAAATGTTAGTGTGCCTCACTCTCCTTACTCACCAAATCTGTCAGCATAGAAATTCTAACCTTTCCCTAAAGTTGAAATAATCATTAAAAGTAAATATTTGAAATCAATTCAGGACATTGAGTGGTGGCAACAGCACAAGTAAAGACATTTACAAAGGAGGACTTTCAGAGCTGCTCCCAAAGTGGCAAGAATGATGAGATGTGTGTTAGAAGAGAGAGGGAGTGTTTTGAGGGTAATTAATATCAATCTGTCTCGTACTGTAATAATTTTTTTAAAATTTAAACATTCATTGTATTTTTAGATCACACCTCATATACAGGTACAATTTTTTTTTTTTTTTTTTTGGTACCGGGGATCGAACTCATGACCTTGTGCTTGCCAGGCAGGTACTGTGCCACTAAGCTAAACCCCTGGCCACTATAGCACAGTTTATTATCCATTCATCTGTCCATGAGCACTTGGATTACTTCAAAATTTTAGTTCTAGGGAATAACACCGCTCTGCAGATGGTTGGACAAACATCTATTCAAGTTACTTCAATTATTTGAGGCATACACCTAAACCTCTGGATCATAAAGCAATTATATAGTTTATTTGTTGAGGAATCATCATATAGTTTTCCATGGCAGTGACACCATTTTATAGTACCAACAACCATGCTTTGGAATTCAAATTTCTCTACATTTTCACCCATACTTGTTATATTCTGATATTTTTAGAGTAGCCTTCCTAATTTTCATGAGACATCATCTAATTGTGGTTTTGATTTGCATTTTCCTAATAATTAATGATATTGACCTTTATTTCATGTGTTTGTTGGCCATTGATCTATCTTCTTTACAGAAATGTCTGTTCTGGTCCTTTGCCCATTTGCTATGTCAAGTGTATTTTGTTTCTTTGTTTGTTTGATTTTGCTGAGTCATAGAAGTTCTTTGTATATTCTGGAAACTAACCCCTTGTCAGATACATGGTATTCAAATATTTTCTCCTATTCTATAGATTTCCTTTTACTCTGTATGTGTCCTTTGATGAACAGAAGGTTTTATATTTGATGTAGTTCCATTTGTTTATTCTTGCTTTTGTTGCTTGAATTTGTGGTGTTAGTTTCCAGAAAACATTTCAAAATTCAGTACCATGAATCTTTTCTCCTATGTTTTCTTCTAAGAGTTTAATAGTTTTAGCCCTTATATTTAGATTTTTAATTCATTATGAGTTGTTTTGTAAGTATTATAATAATAGGACTTCAGAATGGAATACCATTCTTTTCCATCTAATTCCCAACATTTGTTTAAAAGATTGTCTTTAGGCTACAAGACAAAACTAAATAAATGAGACTACATCAGACTGAAAAGATTCTACACTGCAAAAGAAACAACCAACAAAATGAAAATACAAACTATAGACTGGGGGAAATATTTGCCAACTATATATTTGATAGAGACTTAACACCCAAATCTATAAGGAACTCATACAACTCAGTAGTAAAAAAACATTTAATTTTATTTTTAAAATGGGCAAAGATCATAAACAGACATTTCCTCAGAGAGGACATAAAAATATGTATATAACAGTTATATATAAAAATTCTTGGAGTCAGCACCTTTCGCAGACTGAGGGGAGAGAGAACAAGGCCACAACAACAAACAAGCTCTGCATGGACCACCACCAGACTGGGAACAACCAGACTTAAACCCCTTCTGGAATGTGGGCTGGCAAACAAGAAGTACCAATCACACACACACACACACACACACAAACACACACACTCACACACACCCGCTTAAGCAACTGGCTTATCCAGAGAAACATAGGCTGTGGTGATAGTTATCAACATGAAATGCAACTGGATGCCTGTGGTGCTTTGGTGCTTCACTAACATTGCCGGTCTAGGGCCAGTGGTCTGATCATGGGTTCAGAGCACAGCAGTATGTCGTGTGGCATCTAATGGGGCTCTCCTTCTAAAGGTGGTAGCCACTGTTGATTCTCTATGGTCTTGTTATGTCTTATTGGGTTGTATATGTCTTACTGGGTTGAGTTTTATTCTCTTTTGCTTTGTTTGATTATGTCAAATCCAATGGCAGGAGCAGCTATTTCAAAAATAGCAAGATATATTATGGTAGCAATTTTGGATTTACTACAGGCTTGTTTGAAATTCTCCATTGAATTCATTGTTTTGTTTTTATTGTTTCTATTCTATTCTGTTCTGTTTGATTTTTTACTATGTCTGAAGTTATCTGCAGCTATTTTGAAGACATCAAAAGACATTATGGTAACTATTGTTGATTTGTGATGTTTTGAAGTCCTATATCTCTTACACTGGCTTGTTTTTATTGGTTTTATTCTGTTTTATCCTCTTTAAAATAAAAAAAAATTTCAACATCACCAATTATCAGGAAAATGCAAATCAAAACCACTGTGATATGTCACCTCACATCCATCAAGTTAGCTACTATCAAAAATACAATACTTTCTTGTGTTATTATCTGTTTTGTTTCTTTTTTTACAAGAATGTTTTTATTTAGGTTTTATACTCTATGTAACTATTTTGAAGGTAGCAAGAAACAGTTGATTAATGCTATTCTTTTATTTTTATTGTTTTACCTTTTCATAAAATAAAAATATAAAACATCAAGATGGACAAATACTGGTGAAAATACAGAGAATTCTAGTGTTCTGTTGGTAGGAATATATTTTGGTAAAACCATCATGGAAAACAGTATGGAAGTTTCTAAAGAAATTAAAACAGACTTAGCATATAACTTAGAAATCTCTCTTCTGGATATGATCCCAAAGGAAATGAAATAAACACTTTTGTGAAAATATCTGATTTCTGTATTCATGGCAGCATTATTCACAATAGCCGTGATGTTACCAATGATGAATGATTGGATTAAAAAAACCTATGATATCTATAATACAATATCAGTTGACCCTTCAAAAATGATTATAACTTGCCATTTGTTACAACACGCATGAACCTGGAGCACACAGAAATAAAAGTATTTCCCAACCTTGCTTTTATGTGAAATATGAAGAAAAAGCTAAATATATGGAGTTATAGAATAAAACAATGATTCCTAAGAACAATGATTCCTAAGAACAAGGTAAGGAGGAAGGAAAAGGAACAATATAGACCAAATACTGTACAAAATAGCAAATAAATAGGATGAGTGAGTCTAAAAGTACTGCAGCATTAACCATAGATAAAAATATAGTGCTATTGTGTTCAGTATTTTTTACCATGAGTAAATTATAGCTGTTATTACCACACAGAGGAGAAATATGTAAATATATAAAATGATAAGAATGTCAATTGCTTTCTCTATAGTGAATGTTTTAATATATTTCACTACTACATTTTACTGCATGCCTTGACTATACTCAGTAAAATATGTTAAATGTGTTTAATGAAGAAAAATTGTTCTTTCCTCCATTGAATTACATCCATGAAAAAATTGTGTGTGTGTGTGTGTGTGTGTGTGTTGTATAAAAACCTCCAACTTTGTTTTTTTTCAAGATTTTTTTTTTTTTTGCCAGGGTGGGTATTTGGTATTCTTTCAAATTGCCATCTGGATTTTTCTATTACTGTAAAAATACTCTTGGTATTGTGATAGCAATTACATTACATCTATATATTTAATCATAACAATAATAAGATCTAATTAGTTCATAAAATGCATTTTATTAGTACTATTATAGTTGGCACTATATGATGTTTCTATTCAACTTAGGGAGTGGGAACATGTACCCAACAAGTGCTGATGGTTTGTATTCCCCTCCCCATCCCAGCCCACTTCCCTCTCCATCTCTAGATCCCCGTCCCCATTTTTATTATGATTGTTATTACTTTTTAAAAATCATGTTTGTAGCATCTATTGATCACATTCATCATGAGTAGTTGGTGTACCTTAAATCCTTTCTGTCCCCTCTTCCTTCCCCTGCTTCTCACCCTTTTTGATTGCCTTTCATTCGTGAAAGATCTATTTTCCTGTTTCACTATATTAATTTTTTATTTTTCTTTTTATTTGTACTGTAGATAAGTCAAATGAGAAGCCATATGGTATCTAAACTTGTGTGCCTGATTATTCCACTTAATATTACTTAACCAGATTGGATATTATGAATTTCACTTAACTTTATGTTTCACTGACATTATTTCACTTAACATTAATGGTGTATCCATTTTTCCTACAAATTTCTCAAATTTACCTTTGTTTATACATTACTTGTATTCCATTATATATAGATACTACATTTTCTTTATCCTTTCACCTACTGATGAACATACCAGATACTTCTGAGGTTTAGCTACAGTATTTTGAATAGTGCCGCTATAAATATTGGTATAGTTGTATTACTATCATATGATGTCTTTAACTCCTTGGGGAAGTTATCTAGAAAGGGAACAGTTGAGTCCAATGGAATCTTTATTTTTAGTTTTTTTTAAGAATCTCCTTGCTGATTTCCATAATGGTTGTACCAATATACATTCCCACAAACAATGTTAATTAAGTCTTCTAATTTGTTAAGACAAGATGTCTTTTCATTTATTTGTGACTTTAATTTTTTTCAAAGTTGTGCTATAGTTTTCAGTGTATAAATCTTTCACTTCTTTGGCTAAATGTATTCCTGAGTATTTTATTCTTTTTGATTCTCCTATAAATGGAATTGCTAATTTCTTTTTCAGATTTTTCATTTTTATTAAATAGAAATTAAGGTGATTTTGATGGGTTGATTTTGTGGTCTGCAATTTTGCTGAATTCATTAGTTCTAATTTTTTTTTAATTTTAAGAGTTTCTACTTAAAACATCACAGACTTCTGCTTTTCCAGCTTAGATAGCCTTTTACTTTTCTTGACTAATTGCTCTGGATAATAGTTCCACTACTTTGCTAAACAGAAGAGAAAAATGATATGTTTTGTCTTTTTCCTGGTCTTCCAGGGAAATTCTTCAGTCTTTCACCCTTGAATATGATGTCAGATACAAGATTTCAATACATGACATGTATTAATGAAGTAAAAAACGTAATTTGTAATGACAGTCTAATAATGGAATGCATAAAAGTGCTTCATGTTACTTCTAAATCTCATAGTTATTTTTAATCATTGTTTATTTTTTTAAATGTAAATAATAATTTGGAACACTCTTTTGTACAAAAAGTATTTTCTGAACATCTAAGCATAATAGTTGATTTTTAATTGGCTGTTGAGTGGCATCTATGTCGTACCAGTCATTGACCTATGATCTAAAAACAACAGTAATGGATAAAATGTAGCTCTGCCCTCACACATATTTGCCTACTCTGGAGAATAAATGCAGCACTCATCCACATAATTTCTCTGAATGCAACATAAGGGAAGCACAGTTTACCAGGATAGCAGAGATAAGAGAAATCTCAAACAAGTAAATCACGAAGGTGAGCTGGGAATCTGTAAGGCTCTAGAGCAATGCCGTTGAGTAGAAATAGAATGTAAGTTGCAGATGTCATTGAAAGTATTCTAGTAAAGTGTCTTTAAACAGTGAACAAAAATTGAATTAATTTTAATAATTTATGTTATTTCATATAATTCAGAATATTCAACATAATGTCACTTCAACATCTGTTCTATATTAAAATCTGCTTTATCCTTCATTTTACATCTTCAAAATCCAGTATGTTTCACATTGACATCACATCTTTTGGTCTGTTTTACTTTTTATTTTTGAGACAAGTTCTCATTGGGTTGCGCAGGCTGGCTTCAAACTTGCAATCTTCCTGCCTCAGCTTCCCAATTAACTGAGATTACAGGTGTGTGCCACCATGTCTAGCCCAACATCACATCTTAATCCCTGCTAGCCACAACTCAGGTCTTGAGAGAGCACATGTGGCTCATGGCTACCATTGCTTTTATAAGGCAGCTGTAGAACTTGAAGACTAATCTCTAGTGACAAAAAAAAAAAAAAATCATGTTTGTCTGAGTCCAAGGCATAAAAAAAGATGAACAGCAAAAAGACATAAAGGAGGATTTGCAGAATGATAGAAATTTTCTGTATTAATTACTGTGATGTTTCTATGGGTGTCTGTGAAAAGTTATTAGAGTATGACTTAAATTGGTGTCACCTCGGGTGTTTACCTCAATAAGCTGATTTTTTTTCAAAGAAGCCAGACAATTAAGATTAAAAGAATCTAGAGTTTTCCCAACTAGTAACTGAATCTTATTCTTCTCTGAGGAAACCTTATTTGCATGATTTCCTGGTAAAATCATCTTTTTTATTCCTTTGATAATTTGATCAGTGACAAGTGGTCATCTATTATCTTAACTTTCATTTATTCAATAACAAATGCAGTTTTTAAATATTTATTGAACATTTACATTTTCCCAAGTCATGTCACCTTTTGTTCAGACCTTCATTGTTTCTAGTCAATAGTAAATGTCTGAAAGAGAGAAAGAAAGAAAGAAAGAAAGAAAGAAAGAAAGAAAGAAAGAAAGAGAAAAATATTTCTGTGTTGCTTATTCACTTATGCGTTCATACAAAGTGGCAGAACTGAGTAAAAGACAAGAGGGCAGAAGAAATTGTTAAAGTTCACTGCCAAATGCTTAGAACATAGATGAGAAAACCTGTCTCTGTCTCTGTCTGTCTGTCTGTCTGTCTGTCTCTCTCTCTCTCTCTCTCTCTGTCATGCACACACATAACAGAGAAAGAGAATGGGTAATGTTATCACAAATTGCATGATAAAGTATTGATGCAAAATAGATGAGGATTTGTACTTCCCTGTAATAAATGAGGACTGAGGTATATTGACTATGCACATCAAGGTAGTCTGACTCTACGTCCCCCGTCTCCCCACGCCCCTGTCATCACCTCCCTCAACATCTAGACATTTCAGAAAGTGGGATCCATCTATCACCTGCCAAGATTTGATCAGCAGGTTTTGGCAACTCTACAGGATAAGTTGTGTTTGTAATCGTAATATATATTCCTTCACGATTCTCATTTCAGTAAACTGAAACCTCAGCTTCCACTAAGTGACCACCTCAACATTCTTGAAGAGAATATCCGAAGGCTGCTGCCCCTTCCTCCTCTAGAAAACCTGATAAGCCAGGGCGAGACAAAGTGACAAGGAGCACATTAATGTACGAGGCAGTAAGGAGCGGGTCGGGTGAGAGATGGTGATGGGACTTAACTCTCCCACTGCGGCCTCGCTCACACTCACGTCTGATTTCAGTTTCTCTATGAACGGTCCATGGATGCTCTAAGTAAGCTTCTGAGGACCACGATATGGAACGACACGAATGCAGAGAACTGCCAAGAGATGTTTAATGTGAGTAAAGCCACACTTGCGCCAACGCCCTCTCTTCCTAAACTGTCCTCCAATGTGCTGTGAGAATCCCCACCTCATTCTTCACAGGAGGAGAGCTGGCGTGACCCAATGACTCCACAACAGAGGGCCAGTCCTCTTCAAAGCTATTCGTGGGGAGGCGGGGGCCCAGTTTCAGAGGAGACAGAGTGGGAGGGACCGTGAATATGAAGTGAATATGAAGCATAATTAAGAAAGGATATTTGTTCTTCACCAACAGCTTCTCCGAATGTGGCTTGTTTCACCAAAAGAGTGGGAAAGAGAAAGAGCATTCCAGATCACGGCAAAAATACTGACATATGACACTGAGGCAAGTAACCCCCCAGAAACAGATTCCACAGGGACTTCTGAGGCAACTCAAGCCCCAAACTCCTCTCCTGCCTGACAGATCTTGGGTCTCAGAGCAAAGGGCCTGTCAGAGGCCTCCTGAGTGGCTCTCTAACTCCAGAGTTCAGCAAGCACCCTAAAATTAAACCAGGTGCTCTCTTGGCATTCTTCCTTAGTTGGTCACTTCTCAACTACCATTAAGAAGTTAGACACCTTTTAGGGAAGTTTTTTAAATTCAATTTCATTTTAAGGACCTGAGAGAAAATAGGGGACTTGAGATCTGGTACAGGGACTGACTGGAGACATTATGAATCTGTCTCATCATATGGAAGCCTCTTTTGTCTTGCAGGTACCAGAGAATTTCAAGATCGGTTCACTCCTGGGACTCCTGGCTCCACACTCTTGTGACACCCTGCCCACCATCCGTCAGGCAGCGGCTAGCTCAACTATTGCTCTGTTTTGTATGAAAGGTGAGAGAAAGGTGGGAAATCCACAGATGAGAGGAGATAATCATTTTCTTTGCCTTTGGTTCTTCTCTTTATGCATCTATGTCTCTTTTACATCCTGTTAGAACTCCTTACCACTTCTGCAGTTCACTCTTTTACAGTTCTAATGCCATAATTACATACAGAATTTGCTTCTCTCTTGGATCTGAAGTGAATCATATTTTTCTTCAGTAACTATTTTCCTGGGGTTTTTTTTAAAAGATAACTCTGAAGCATTATAAAGAACATTGCAACAGGTAAAATGTTTGAAAGTCTCCAATTTAAATTACTGAGCAATTGAGCATGTCAGCAATTCTTCCTCTATCATATTATTTTTTTTCTGAAGAAAACTGCACTATTATTACAATGCTAAGTAACTTTCATAATTCCCTAAGTAAGACAAATTTCTGGGGGTTTCTTCAGCTTATTAACCAAGACCTCCTCCTGTTTCCCAAGTATGCATGAAAAAGTATCAGCACAATAAAATATTAAGAAATTTAGAAACATCAATATGAGGCTGAAAGCAACAATCAGGGCCACCTAACCAGGTTAAGTCACTCAGTGTTTCACCAGTGACAATCCTATATGGTGGGGTCCAGGAGAAGCCCAGAACACTGTCCCAGTTTAATGTCATCTCTTACACATGTTCAACTCTTCATTCTTTTATGAACTCAAAATATTCACTGAGTTCCTTTCCATGTGTCAAGAACTGCTTTGAAGCTTGATCACAGAGATATTACATGTCTAATATCACACAATAATACACAAGATAAGTATATTAAAGCCCAAAGGTAGGATTTAGTTGGTGGATGAGGTTAGTCATCAGTCCAAAAGAAAACACTATTTCACAACAATAGAGTAGATATGGAAGTCCTTTGGGATATGGGATGATGGTTCATTAAGGATATATGCCTTCACCAATCCAATTCTTCAAAAAGAAGGAGGAGAAGGAAAAGGAGAGGAAGAGGAAGAGGAGGAAGAAGAAAGAAGAGAAGAGAAGAGAAGAGAAGAGAAGAGAAGAGAAGAGAAGAGAGAGAAGAGAAGAGAGAGAAGAGAAAGAAGAGAAATGGAGGGGAGAGGAGGAGAGGGCAGGGGAGGGGAGGAAGAAAAAAAGAAGAGGAAGAAGGAGAAGGAGGAGAAGAAAACTAAAGAACCACTCAGAAAAAAAAAAAAAAACCTGTGCGAGAAAGGGAAATCAAAGCAAGAAAGAAATGTGGATTCCATTATTGTTCTGCCTATTCTTTCTGTAAGCTATCTTATTTTGTACGTTTTTTGTGAAATACATAAAAATCAAGTTCTCTTACATTCTTTGTTAACAAGAAATCATAATATATATATATATATATATCTTCAGTTAATCAAATAAGCATAGTAGAAAGACAGAAAGAAGATGTATTGTTAAACATCTTCTAAGTGCAAGTAATTAGTATGAAACTACATTCAATACCATGAATATTTATAAATGCTAATCAGTTTTAAAATGAAAATCAGCAAATTAAGAAAGATATCAGTTACCCGGGCCACTGAAAGAAATGTAGCTGGACTTTTAGCCCACATATGCCTGAATCCTAAATCCATGTTTATTCCATTCAATGAAGCTACCTTCCATAGAATGGTCCACTTAGTTTTTACAACTAATATGCTTTCAACAAGCAGAAAATTACTACTGTATAGGTCTGTGTTTATAAATTGATATTAACAATCACTTATGCAATTGCTGATGTAAATTTTCTACTACAATTTTAATATTTTAATTTTCCCCAAGGTGGTTCACTAAAAAATGTAACTTCAAAAGATACAGCAGTAGAACAGAGTCATTAGAACCTGGGCATTTGTGTTAAACACACCAGGGTTCAAATTCTAATTGCCTTTTTTCTCACTGTGTGACTTCACATAACTGCCTTCACATGTCTCTGCCCTAGATTTTCTATCTGTAAAATAGGGAAAACTACTTCCAATGGTCTTTAAGAGTGACAAGAAGTCAAGATGGCTGATCAGTGAGCAACAAAATACAGAGCCTCCTGGGAGAAACAACTCATATGCCAGAATAAAACACCCTGGAGAGATCCAGACAGAGGGAGATGGATCCTCTTGACACAGGGAGAAATTAAAACGTAAAAAAGCTCATCAAACACATTGGCACTACAACTGGAACAGCTAAAAATTACAGGACACAGCATTTTCACTGTGACCCACCAAGTTTGCACCAGCCTGAATTTGCACCAGCTTGAATCCGCACCAGCCAGTAGAGACACCCAAACTCGTTTCCGCCACCACTCACAGGAGCCACAGCAGCACTGAATTTGGGGGTTGTGAGCCCAACGGAGAGTGGAGCCAGTGAAGGACCTTCATTAATTCATGGTCAGTGATGGGAATCAGACACCCCCCCTCACAGGAAGAGCATGACCAAATGGGTGACATGTTGGAATTGGGCAGGAGGAGGCTGAACTGGGAGCAAAAGTGACTTCAGTTGTTTGCTCCCTCCCCAGAGCAGATTCATGGGATTTGCTTGGATTGGGCCATGCCCCTGGCCAGGACCCAATGAGCCATCCCAAATCAATTCCCTGCACCTAGCATACACTAGTCTGGTGAAGGCCCCTGAAGTTTGGCTAGCCTGGTGGGGAGGGGCAGGCAGGAGAGGGCAGAGGTCCCTCACTAGCATGTTTCAGAGGAAATGTGTCCAACAGGGAAGGGCGTTGGAAACTGCACTGTACAACTGTGTGGAGGAAGCTGGGACCATGACAGGAGAGAGAGGCAGGAGGAGGCCCCCAGCCCAGAACCCTGAGAGCACTGACCCAAGAGAGGGAAAAACAAGGGAGACTGAGGGCGGCAAACATGCAACATCAGACATGGCTTCAATGGACATTAAGAGATATCTTTGGGACCTTGTAGATGAGCTCAAAATTGAAATATTAAACCAGATAAAGCAAGATATGATGAGTAAGAAAAGAAATGCTCTCAGGAAGCATCTGTCAGGCAGATACAGATGGAAGAAGGGAGGAACACAAAAAAGGAGAGAAACATTTGATAAAGAATATAAAGAAAGTATAGAATACATGAAGCATATTCAAAGAGGCTACCAGGAAATTAAAAACTCCATTGAAAGCTGGCAAAACTGCTTAAAAGAAGAAACTAAGGATAGACTATCAAAACTTCAAGACAAGTTTGCAATGTGTGATCATGAAAGGAAAGATCTCTTAAAAGTAACAAGGAAATAGGCAGTAACAATACAAAGGCTAGAAGATGACAAAAGAATCTACAATTTAAGAATAAGAAACATGAACAAAGAAGCAGGAATGCAAACAGGCAAATTACAAAGGCTATTTACAGAAATAATTAAAGAAAACTTCCCAAGAATGGGAAAAGAAAATGACATTCGGTTATGTGAGGCATACAGAACTCTAGCCACCTACAACCAAAACAGATCTATACCCAGACATATAATAATCAAGATACCAGAAATTAAATATAAAAACAGAATATTAAAAGCCATCAGAGAAAAGAAACAGATTATCTATAAAGGTAAGCCCATCAGAATCACGGCTAACTCCTTGACACAGACCATCAGATCAAGAAGAGCTTGGAGTGAAGTATTCCAAGCCCTGAAAGAAAATAACCTCCAGCCCAGATTGATGTACCCTGCAAAGCTGTCACTAGAAATTAATGGAGAAACAAGATGTTTCCATGACAAAAAGAAACTGGGGGAATTTGTGACTACTAGTCCAACCCTACAGAGAATACTGAAGGACATTCAAGAGAGAGAGAAAAAAAACCCAGGATTTTAGGAACAGTGGCAGAAAGGCCTCAATGAGTGGGGCAGGCAGTAGAATGAAGGAGAAAACTAAACAAAGGCAGAAAAATAGCATAGCAGAAATGAGGCAGAGAAGGAGGGCTAGAATCTCTAACATAGATGGCCTTGATTGATACACTATATTGTTAATAATACACCAGAATTTAAAACCCACATTACCCACACTACTCTGCTTAGATGTATTATATTCCGTTCCAGTCATTCTACCTATACTAGATTTGAGGGCACAGTTATCCTGAAAAATAACAGGATATAGTATGGTAATCATCCTTAATTTCCTATTAACTTAATCTAAAGCTCTGTATAACCTACAGTTTTACTATGACTGATTGTAATCGAACCTGGTTTGTTAGATCACTGTTTTGTATTGATAGATTTTATTCAATGCTGTTATGATTAATAATATCAAGCCTGAGAGTATACGCAACTGCACTGAAGATGACAAGATTCAGTAGAATATCCACTCTGGTTTGATTATTACCAGCCTTAGAAGTTTTATACTGTCTACAATGTTTTATTTTTACTAATATTGTTATGTGCTGCTATATTCAATTATACTGCTATATTCAAATATGCCTGATGATATCGACAATTCTATTGAAGATAATAAGAAGCAACACAGTAATCATTGTAGATCACCTTATACTGTGAGTTTATATGACTTTTTCGTTTCATATTTCTATAGGAATTTGTTTTGTTTTGCCTTGTTATGTTTTTTTCCCCTCTAATACAGAAAGGATAGAAATACATGTAGAGACTCATGCATGTGTAGCTGTTTACACTCTCACTGTTTGAATATCTACTTTGTATGCTTTAATTTTGTAGCTTGAATAACTATTTCCAAGGGGACAATATGTAACTTATCAACTAGTGATTTCTTATTGTTTATCTTTTTTTTGAAATTCTGTATTATGTCTACCCCTTACATGCTTTTGTTTCTCTTTATAATAATAATAAAAAAAAATTTTTTTAAAGTGACAAATGAGACCATTGCATGCAGACTATTTAGCATGGTTCCCATGTGTAGAAGCCAATCAGGCTGACTTAGCTCATGTTCAGCATCTCATCAGGCAGCCTTTGGTGTGTTGATTAGAGAAATCCAAGAGCAGAGTTAGTGTCACATCAAAATGTAGCCAGGCTCCCCTTCAACTCTTTCTGGATCTTTGAAGTCATATATATTTCTCTCTTTGTTGACTGTAGGCATTCATCCAGAAGTGGAAAGATTGCAGAATTTACAAGAAGGGCTAGAAAGTGATGATGTGCAGATCCAGATCAAGATTTCCTCTAAAATAGCTAAGGTAACAAGTATGGAAGACTGGCCAAGGGATGTAAAGGTGATTCTGGGTTAATTTCCAAACTAGAGTCCCCATTTGGAATGAAGGTAATAATTTAGACACTCAAGCTAAACAAAAGACATTTTGCCCTGTCTTTAACTTTAGGTACATATGCCTACTCAACATCTGCTCTGGATCATGCCACACTATTAGAAACTTTGTGAAAAAAGTGGCTTTTTCATGGTGCACCATGCAGAGAGGTAGAGTGAAAGGAGCAAAGTGTAGTAAATTGATGCATATAAGTAATAAAATTTTTGTTTTTTTTAACTTTTGAGCTTATTAAATTATTTTACAAAATAGCACAGCAGCCCAAGTTTCATAATTAAATCAGAAAACTAACATGTCTGCTTAATAACAATAAATGCCTGTCTACACAGGCAAACATGTGTAGGCAGGTTCAAATATTGCTACTGGTAATCACATTTTATTTGCCACATCATGGATCTGATATGCTCATGTTTCCACAGGACTGGTTGTGTATGGCAGGCACCACATGCCCTCCCACCCCCACAAAAGTTTCATTGTCACCCACATGGTCCATGCTCTGGTAGTATGTGATCAAGTCATGAGAAATGCTGCTAAAAACCATATAACAATAGGGAAAACAAGAGGACACTTATGGTTAAAAACTTACTATCTTGTGGGGCCACATGAGTAGCTGTCCAGTGTTGCACACAGCCCATGAGCTGTGGATTGGACATGCCTACTATTAGAGTAGGGGGGAAAAAAAATCCTTGCCTTCATTGCAATTCTATCCTGAAAGGGGTCTGAAAACTTGATACAATATCAGATAATGATAAATGAGAAAAAGTTAAATAAGGAAATAAGGGGAAAATGATCCTGTGAAGAAAGCTTCATAAAAAAAAAGAGAAAAGAGCATTCAGGACACGGCAAAATAGTTAAGTGCAAAGGCCCAGAGGTCAAGAAACAGATAATGAAATCTAAAAGATATGAGGATCTAATTTATAGGATCTCCAGATCTTATTAAACACATTAATTTTTACCCCAGTTGAAATTAAAAGCCAGTGGAGGGTTTGAGCAGAAGACTCAGGACCAATACAAGCAATTATGCCACGTATTGAAATGTAAAAAGATCCTTCATTTAAGGCAGGGTTACCCAGAATACACATGCATTGCTGACATTTTCCACAGGTAACAATAAAATCAGTGCATTGTGACTACATACAGGGCAAATTGAAAAATCTTCAGGACAAGATGTATCCTCCTGATTTAGAAGGGTCTACAGGGGATAGTAGTGCTCCTGAGAGGAAATCAGGTTCACATTTATGCAGAGCTGCTCTGACTGCTGAGGGGAAATGAGACAGGCTGGGAATAGCAAAATTAATGAAGTGAGTTTGAGCACCTGCAAGAATCCAGGTGTTAGATGAGTTAGCTTGGACCAAGGTGTCAGCAGCAGAGACAATGAGAAATTGATGAGAACAGGAGAGAGCAGCCAGCTGGGGAATGCAGCGCAAAAGCAGCGCTCTAATCCTTTCATTGTGGAATTGTGATAACTGAATAGGGCTGGCATGCACAAGTATTCATGGGAAAGAGTTCATTTCTTCTCAATAAAATATCAGACCACTTGATGCAAGGGGAAAGTCCATATGAACAGATATGTTCTCATGTGCACAAGCCATTACCATCTTGCTTAGTCAAAACCCTACATAGTGTTCCTGGCTCTCATTCAGGGCTGCCACCTTCTGCCTGCTTCTCAGCACACACAAACACACACTCGTATACACATGTTACTGTCAAACATTCTCTGCAGTTCTTTCACCTAGAGATCAAAATTGTGAAGTTTTATTTTCTTGACCTCTTATTGACTGCTCTTAATGGTGAAGTGTAAAAGACCGAAGTACGGAGTCCATAATGATTTATTTTCCATACAGATCTGTCAGCCACCTGGATATTCAGCATGGCACTCAGTGTGTTGAGTTGCATGAATTATCAAGGTTTTGCTATACTTTGACAGATTCAATTCATATTTCTATGATATATGAAGTATATGAAAGTATTTCACAACAAAAAATTGCTATATAAGTATTATGCATTATGTTTCTCATATGCGGTTTACTATGACATTAGGCTTAGAGAGGAAATCGCCTCTGCAGGATTGAGATTCAATAATATGAAATGAGAACAAATACTAGGAAAAGATTAGAGATAAAAGTTCAGGCCTCTGCCCTATTTCCCCACTTAGGGTCCTCAGCAGTCTGCTGTTAGGAAAGCCAAGTGATTTTCAGTATCATATAACAGACAGCAATAGCAAGTTACAGGTGTCCGGACACAAAGTGAAGTTTTTAGCAACGTGAGTCTTTCTGGGTGCATTCTCAGATTGTCTGTAAATTCATCCCAACTGATGAAATTCAGATGTTCTTGGAGGAAACCCTGGATGGCCTGGAAAGCCTTAACCCCATGTGTATGAAGGCCTGTGGTATATGGATGATTGCAGCCCTGAAGGAGCACGGAGCTTCTCTGGAACATCAGGTGAGCTCACAGCTAGCAGCCAAATTGAACAGCATTTGAACCCTTCTAAAATGCCAGGACTGCCACTGCTTCCCAGTCTGTCCTGTAATGGGCAGTGGGCAGGAGCACACAGGACCTCAGAGGTATCTTGGGAGCAGTATTCACACAGGTTGCTAGTGTGGGCTTTCTCCATTGCCTCTTGACTCTGTTGGCACAAAAACTTTAGAGTATGTCTCCTTTTCTGGCTGGAGGAAGTGGCTCTGACCAAGGCCATTTGGGTTATTCAAATCAGGGTCGTTAGATCTGTGACCAGAGAGGAAGAGCACCACTGGGTGGATGCATTTGAGATGGTCATCAAAGACAGGAGAGCTACTCACCCCCCTGCAGCTCTCCTCATTTTTCTTTCTTGCTCTCAGGGTGTAAACTGCCAGCGGGTTGAGGGAAAGTCCTCAATCCTTCCTTCCAAATAAATGTGAGCAGAACGAACAATTGTAATTTAGAAAGCTTAGTTAAGAACTCCAAATGGCAACACCTTTATCCTGTCTTCTGAGTCACACAGAATGGAAGCTATTCACACATTAATAAAAAAGAAACTGTGAATGAAGGCATCTCAAGAAGAGAAAAGAAAAAAATGCCTGTCCCCATATCTCCAAATCAACTATTTTCAATTTAAAAATCCTCCAATTATTTTGTATTTTGAGACAGAGTCTTGCTAAGTCACTGAGTTCCCTGTTGCCCAGGTTGGGGTTGACCCTGTGATCTCCCTGCTTCAGATTCCCAGAGTGCTGAAATTAGAGTCATGAGCCAGCATGCTTGGGGGTGCAGAAATAACATGTAATGCCTTGACATAAAAGCCATAATATTTGGGGTGGAGGGTACCTGGAGTCAAAACTCATGCATGCACAAGGTCATAAGTTTGATTCTTGATACCAAATATATATATACACACATATATATATATATATATATAGAGAGAGAGAGAGAGAGAGAGAGACAGACAGACAGAGACAGAGACTTTATGTAAAACAAAAAAAGGCTGGGAATGCAGCTCAGGGTAATGACCCTGAGATGGACTCCTGGTATAACAAAAACAAAATAAAAGCAGGGGAGAAGAGCTGGGGATTTAGCTCAGTGGCATAAGCACCTGTCTGATAAGCCTGAGGTTATGAGTTCAATCCCCAGTGCCAAAAAAAAAAAAAAAAAAGAGCAGGGGAGGAGAAGGAAGGAATCAAGGGAGGGAGAGAAAAAAGGACAAAGGGAGAGAGCAAAAAGAAAATAACATCATTTTAAAACCATTTATTGAGCAAATACTAAGTGATAGACACTGGTTAGGCATGGCAGAATCAAGGCTGACAAACAGGGAATTCCAATGTATTTGTGTGTGTAAAAGAAGTTTATTTTTATGATGGGCCACCACAGGACTGGGAACAGACAGACCCCAGCCTCTGCTCATGCGTCAGCACCATTCGCAGACCAGGGATAGAGAAAACAAAGCCACATCCGCAAGCAAATCCTGTCTGGCAACTAGCACCACACAAGGACCACTGGCAGAATGGAACAGACAGACCCCAGCCCCTTCCATTGCGTGGGCTGGCAAACAAGAAGTACCAACACCACCCTATGCACACACCTTATGCGATAGGCTTATCCAGAGAAACACAGGCTGCGATGATAGCTATGGAGATGAAATACAGTTGGATCCTGTGGTGCTTTGGTGTTTCACTAACACTGCAGGTCTAGGGCCAGTGGTCTGATCATAGATTCACAGGATGGTGGTACGCAGTGTGACATCTAGGAGGGATCTCCTTCTGAGGGTTGCAGCCATTGTTAATTCTCTATGGCCTGGTTTTTCTCTGACAAGGATGCCTTCCTCCTTGTCTCCATTTTACTCTTTGGAATTGCTACATGCACTTTAAGACCCAGGCCAAACATACTTCCAAACGAGTGCGGTCACATCTTGCTAAGGGCCAGAGCACATTCCTGTGTAACATGTAGCTGATCATGTTTGAAAATAAACTTGTCAACTGCTCCAAAGTTTATCTATGTATCTATATTTCCAAACTAACGCTCAAGATAGCTAAGACAATCTTTTTGTTGAAAGCACCAATTCTGACAAATACCCTTTTGCAAAAGGGCTGCCTCTCTTTTATCTTCCATGTCTTTTCCCAGTGCCTAGCACAGCACCTGTACAATGCACTCTTGCACTGAACTTTCACTAAATGAACTAAGAATAAATAATTCATCAACAGGCTTCATGAGTGAGAAATAAGCCATGTGTACAATCAATTATTGTTTCTAATTATAATTCATCAACCACCCAACCACAATGTGCTGATAGTACCTTTTCTGGGCTATTCATGTAGAAAGAAAATGAAGACTGAACATTTTATTTGGATTCTTTTTTAGTTACTGGAGATTCTGAGCATAATGTACCATCACATGCCAGTTCTCAGACAAAAGGAGGAAAGTTTTCAGGTCATGCTAGAAGCCGTCTCGCAGATAGCCAGCTTCCACATGAATGCGGTGGTTCTCAACCTGTTACAGAAGCCTCTGCCCTTTGACAGGTAGACTCTTACTGCATTTATCTCTTCCTCAGGGAAAGCTACACCACAAGAATTACTGTGGGGGGCAGCGATGTAGCTCAGTGACACAGCACCTGCCTAGAAAGTGTGAGGCCCTGTGTTCAATTCCATTCCCCATAGGAAAAAAAAAAGAAGAAGAAAGAATTATGGAAAGAATTATTGTTTAACAAACAAAGCTTGAAAACATCTCCCCTGAACAATTTAAAAATTGTTATCTCCATTAACAAGTAATGCTTTCCAAGTATCTTTATTGAATAATAATGATGTAGGTTTTGGTTTTTTTAAAAAAATGTTCACCATAGGAATAAGTTCACCATAGAAAATAAATATTCCTTTGCTGTCTGGTTGCTAAAATGCACCTATCTGAGAGTTTTTCATTTTGAAGGACATTAAAAAGCTTCAGTAAACCTAAGGCCAGGGTGTTGAACTGTTAAGTAAAACATTGTTACCCGCTGGCATGGCAATGTGACCATCTGCCCCAGAAATTGTGATTAGTCATCATGTGGTCTTAGAGCCAGTCAACTAGAAAAGCTCACAGTCCATGGAACTGTGCCTTATCTATCAACTTCCTGCCTTGCCTCTCCAGAGACACAAAGACACTGTGGAAGGCACTGGCAGAAAACCAAACCTCCAGTAGCAAACTGATTCGAGCCTTAATAGACAAACTGGAGACCAAGTTAGAAGATGACATCGCTGGGATAGATGCAATTTCAGTGAGTTGGACATCTCATCACTTGCCTAAAACTGTGTCTCATGCCATAATCTGTTCTCCCATGGAACATGGTGCTGTAAAATTCATCACATTTGTCCTTTCAAATCCTGACTTTACTACTGTTTGTAAATTTGTCTATGGATGATTACTTTTGGAAGCAAACTTCTCATCAGTTCCAAAACTATGCACCTGTATTTCCCAATAAGCCTTTGGGATATCCAAAGCACTGGTTTGTGTTGAAAAACTGCAACGATGAAAAGCATTTCATCTTGTATAACTTGTGCCACCTGGAAGTTGTGGTGCTGGCACAGAAATACTGAGAGAGAAACACAGACTAAGTCAAAAAGTTCACAGAAAAACAAGCCCTCCCCCTTGTGTATTTTACCCTGAACATGATCAATGTGAAAAACAATCACTGGAGGTGAAAACAAACTGACAAACACAGCCCAGGGAAAAGATGGCCTTTAAGAGAGGAGACCATCTGACCAGAGGTACTTTGTTCCCTCAGGTGTCCTGTGCTATGTATGAAGTGCTTTCAACAGGAGTCACAATCACTAGTTTATACCCAGAATTGTTCACTCCCCTCCTAAAGCTGGTCAGCTGCACACTGGCCCAGAAGATGCCCACTTCTGTCTTGAGCAACAGACGGCGTGTAATGCAGCAGGGGGAACAGCAGCAGGTCCCAGACCCATGCAGGTAAATGGCCCAGCAAGGTGAGGCTTCTAGTGTGTTCTGATTCCAAGTGCCCAAAGAGGGGCTGTGGAAGCTGGTGTCAAATACTTATGAAGAAGCAAGGCTGCTTAATGCTTAAGCTGTGACACCAGGCCTTGCAGTTCTTTTTGCTTGACCAAAAGTAGCTGCCCAGAATGAGAACATTAGGAGTAAGAGGCCATGCTTCCTTGCCTAGAGGCCCTACTCTGTTTCCATTGGCTTCTTTCATTAAGATTACTCTAGAAAAGCTCAAATTCTGTAATGTTTAAGTTTTCCACAGAAGGGAGAAAAATGGAAATAAATACCATATGTCATCAATTCTAAGACTTCAGTAATTGAGAGAAGCAATATTATTTTGTGTACCATTGAGAACAAAAAGGTTCCTACTTAATCCATAAGTCAATGATTTCTTATATTTTTAATTTTTCATTTTATGCTTCTCAAAAAGCTCTTTGAAGATTGTTAGGCTTAGATATTCATCATATATCATGTTGATTTGTATCCCTTTCTTTTGCCTAACTTGTAATTCCAATTGCAAATCACAGTACAACCTTTTTAAAAGACATTTTACATAGCACTTGGACTCAACACATGCAGTTCCAGTAACATATGTCACTACTAAAATGACAAAAGTATAAAGAGCTATATCTAAATCTAACTGTGCACACATGAATGCAGAAACAATAGCAACTATATCACAATGACTGTCCAACAGCAATTGCACTTCAAATCCACTTTGAGATTTTCCAAAGTACTACTTGAGCATCAGTGAAATATAATATTTTTAAATTTCCTTTTTAGAGAGATTTTTTTCATGGGAGGTTGACAAAATTCTGTGGCATTGTTATTTATCAGCTAATGTCATTTGAATAGCCACTCTGACTCGATATGAAAAAGCATGAGAGCAGCACTGCCTGTTCTTCTGTTCCACACATCCATTAACCGAAGGTTAAGAGTGTATTCTGGGAAGCAGGAGCAGAAAACTTGGCAAATCACAATTCTCTGTATGGGTTTGACTTACGTTTTGATACCACTCTTTCCTTTAGGCTCTCTACTACAACTCTGAAATGCCTACAAGCCCAAGCCATGCGGGAAGGCCCTGCAAAAGAATCTGATGAGGGAGAAAATTTATGGACTCTACTTAGCAATCCTGGTACTCATTATATAGGAGTATGTGCTCTGGCCAGGTAATAGAACTAGATAGATATGAAAAAGAAAGCCAAAAGTAAAGAATAAAAATATAATACAGTCAAATTTGCTAAAATTCACTAACCTAGGATTTAGTCAAGGAGACTATCAGGAAAGAAAGAGGAAAGGGGCTGGGAAGAGGTTGCAGCATCAGACCAAGCTCACCTTTCTCCACAAAAGGAGAAATCATTTCACTGGACAACATTAGACAAGCTACATTTAATTTGGATACTTGGTATTGGGATACTTGGCGGTCTATAATCAATGTTGCTTTTTAGATAAACTATTTCCTGAGGAATAAATACATTAAGATTATTTACATTGTTTAGATTAAAAAAAAAAAACTCTGGTAAACTTTGCATTTTCCAGGAGCATGGCAGTCTGGCAATATGGCGTCATATTGGACATCATGGAGCATCTATTCCCCTCTCTCACTTCCTCTTCAGAAAACTACCGCATAACGGGCACAGCTTTCTTCTCAGAGGCAAGAAAGGGCAGCCATCAGTTCATGCTCACGGGGTTTCTTGGGGGTATTTCTATCAGTCTGGAGCTTGAGTGTTGAGTGTGGAAGGGAGATCTTCAAGGGGAGCCTCAATAATAGAGAGACGGGCTCTTGCCAGAGATACCTAAGCTGGGAGTGAAAGAGAAAATCACCTAAATTACTTTCTGCCCTTTGTCTTCAGAAATAAACTTTTTAAGGCAAAAAAGGAAGAAAAAGAAATTTTGGAGGGACAGAACAAAATGTGATCAAAAATGTTACCCTTCCAACTCTGGAGTAAAGGCTGTCTCGGCCAATCCAGTAACTGCTGTTGTCCATGCCATTTTTCTACTGAGACTGGAAGCACACTCATCTAGGTTTTATTGTTCTTATCACCACATAACCTTGACTGTGGGCGGCCTGCATCCAGAGCTTAGCCTCTATAAGACCCAAGGGCTACCTCCTTGGCTCCACAGCAGTGAGGCCTTCGGTGTAACTGTATTCATGACACCTTTGGCACCCTCCTGAAGGGAGGTCACTTCCTTAACTAAATTGGAGAAGTGTGTTCATTTCAGCTCATGAAGGAGCCAATCCTTTGGAAGCATGGGAACCTGCAAGATGTACTGATTCTGATGGACCAGAGTGCCTGGGACTCCAATGCCACTCTCAGGCAAATGGCTATTCGAGGGCTTGGAAATACAGCATCTGTGGCCCCTCACAAGGTAAGTGACATTCACAGGGAATGTCTACCCTTTAAGTAGAGTTTTCAAATAGTTTACTGATCCATACTTGGTAATTGCATAGAAATTGTAAACCCAGTATATTTATTTGCTCAAGTGGTGGCTCCTGAGTTGAATATACATAGCACTAACAAAATTTCAATTTTATTGTGAGGAGACTCCTACCACATTCTAGATATACAAAAATCAATCTTTGAGATTAAGAGATCTTATTTTTAAATAGGTGAAGAAGCATAAGCAGATAATTTTGGAATCTGTCATCAGAGGCCTGTATCATTTGGCCCGCACTGACGTGGTCTGTGAAAGCCTGAAGGCTCTCAAAAAGATCCTGGAGCTTCTCACAGACCGAGATGTGAGCTTCTACTTCAAGGAGATAGTGCTCCAAACAAGAACCTTCTTTGAAGATGTAAGTGAGCCTGTTTAGGAATTTTCCTTCTTCAGAAGAAATAAGTGAACACTTCAGGGAGTGCTTTGTAGAAGGTGATGTCAGTGTCCTATCAGCATTCCTTGGCCAGCCCAGTGGTCTCCTGCAAAGGATTCCTATTCAGGCTGGTGACTTCCTGCGTCTTTCTGCCTGAGGATGCTTCCTGCCCTGGGAATCATGATTGACCTAAGTAGAGTGGGATGGAATTGGTGAGGGAAGAAAGCCCTGGGAAGCATCCCTAAATAGTGAGACACAAGAATCTGTAGATACATTTTCCAGGTTCTTCACACCTCAGAAGGATTGAGTGCCACTTACCCATGAGGACAACACACTCATTACTGCTCCCTTTCTTAGCTTTTGTCCCCATATTATGCCCACTTCCCAAACTTGCTTCCCAAAATCACCTTCAGGTGCATATTACCTTCCCCGAAATCCTCATTTCTAGGTTTGCTTTAGAGAATATAAAAATTAGGACAATATTCACTGTGGAATTAGGGCTTGAATAAAGATGACATTACCTTCCAACACAGTTTTTTCCACTCCCCCAATTCAAAGATTCATTTCATCCAGAAGTAGGGAAATGATAGCCCCATGGGCCAAATCAAGTCTACAGATTGTTTCTGTGATTAAAGTTTTATTGGAACATGGCCACATTCATTGACTGTCTGTATCGACTTTCAGTCTCTACCAGCCAAGTTGATTATCTGGTAGAGAGACTGTAATAGTGAACTTTCCCATCACTGGACCCCATACATGACACCAATAACTTCAAGAAGAAGAGGTTTAATTTCACTACCAATCTGAGTCCATGATCAGCTGGTTTCAAGTAAGAAACATCATGACACAAGTGCATGGTGAAAGCTATTTAATGTGTGACAGCTGGAAAGCAGAGCAAGGAAGACTATCAAGGTGGAAGGATTAAGAAAAAGTCTACTCTAAGTGCCAGAGAGACCTCATAACCAGCAAAGTCCAAAGCATTTACTGTTTGGGCTTCTACTGAACCATTTTGTCAACGTCTGATGTAGGACATAGCCCTAAGTTTTCAAAAGATCAGTCAGCAATCCTAGGCACAGGAGAGTCATTTCCTTCAGATCATTCAGGAATCTACTTTTTAGTATTTATTTTTGTTCATTCACAGCATCAATGTAAAACTTCATTTCATGACTTGCATCTGTTATTGTGTCATCTACACTTCTTTCTTCAGCTCTTGTTGTCAAAGCAAATGGAAAACTTCTATTTGCCTCCTTTAGTGCATCCTACACAAACATTAAGGCTTTATTAAATTACTTATTTACCATCCAGTCTCCACAACTGAGAAGCTTTCATTTCCCTCATTATTCATCATAAGCTGAATTTTTCTACTCAATGAATATTTTATAAGCCAGTGACTGAGCTGAATCTCTAAATCAGGCCCGAGAAGTACTGAATAGAATTTAAAGAAAAAAATTACCTATCAGCTCCAACCTTTTCCAACCTATTAGGTCCATTTTTTAAAAAAATCTCTTTCTGACTCCAGGAAAGTTACTAACCATAGGATCTATAGATTTGAATGTGCAGTTTATGTCCACAATCAATAGTTCTCAAGTTTTATATTTTGTAATTCACCTTGTTTGTGTGGTAGCCTAAATGTAGCCTTTGAAAATATCTTTCTGCTTTATTCACACTTTCTCTAATTTACTAATATCACAAGTTTCAAATTATCCTCAAACATTTTTGTTGGACTCCCACTCAATTTAGTATCTTTTGTAAAAATAAGAAGGACATTCTATTTTTTGTTACATAGATAATTAACGGCAATCTTTAACAAAGGGCTGAAATCACTCCTAAAATCCCCATGTTTTAGATTTTTTGCTGAACTAATAATAGTAGTTATCTAGAATTGAGCCTTTAGTCTACCTAATAGCTTTGTGGTCAAAGTAATGTTTTTCAATGATTTGAGAAAAGAAAAAAATTAAATTTTTGCTGGTTGTTAGGTTAGATCTTTCTTATTGGTTATAGACATAGATTCCATCACACTTTCATAAAAATAAACTTTGAAAAACTTAGGTTTTGGTAATGACATGCTACTTAGTGTCCATTAAACTTATCTTTCTGCAAGTATATTTAACTCTATGATACTTTGTCCCTATATTTTTCTAAAACTTAAGCATAAAACTGTCACCTTCATGTGTACTCTCAGGAATCTCTCTCTTTCTCTCTCTCTCTTTCATATTTTCACATATAAATTTTTTCTTGGAATTCTCAAAGCATAATTATGCTTTAATTGCTTTAATTAAACAGTAGAAATGTAAACTTGGTTGTCAAATATAACCCAGTCCTTTTGCCATATTCCATGCTATCTGAACAAATAACTTTACTCTGTGACCCATTTTTCCAATTGAAAAATAAAGACATTGGACCTGATAAATAGTTCTTAGTATCTCTGTCAATGCCCTAAAGCATTAGTGTCACTTCTTTTTTCTACTTGTTCATTTTTCTTTCATTTTATTGATGCAGAATTCTAAAGTTGTTTTGTTTCTTGTTTAAAGTAAATGTGTCTTTACCTTTTGTATATTTTTCTTTTGGTTTTCTTTTAAAAAAAGAAATCTTTTACAAATACAGTATATACCATGACCTTAATCCTAATATATTTAAAGAACTATTTCTGTTTTGATGTCTATTATTCAGGGCATTTACCATACATTCATTTAGCTATTCTGACATATTCTTAATAAGTCCTCTGTTTTTCCTGGAATGTATCATTTTCCTTTTTTGTTTCTTGTTTACTAAATAATATTCTACTACATAGGGAATATTTCTTTTTATTCCTATATATTCATATACATATTTTAAACTAATTTGCTAAGCCTGAAAATAACTTTCAGCAAATTCATATAACATCATTATTTTCCTTTGCTGGGACTCTGAACCATAACAGCAAAGTGAATACAGTAAATAATAGGAGCTTATCTTTCTTCAAATTCTTATCTTTTGGTCCTTGAAGTCATCGCCTACAATCCCAGACAAAAAACAAGGAAATTCCATAACTTCGCATACACAAGAGGAGAGCCGGGCACTTGTATTTAACCTGAGGCACAAGGTCCTAGTCTCTGAGCTCCCAGAAGAAAGTATTTAGCATCTTGGAAAAAGGTTCAGTGTCTTAGGCAGTTTAGATTAAAGGTTCCATAACTCTAGGTTAATGTGGAGCCAGGTTAGTTTGCATAAAATCGACATGAATCTTCTCTGGCATCCTGATGCCAGTGCTCCTGTTTAACATTCCTGCAGCCATACTTTCCCACTAGTTACTCAAAGACAGAACTCAAGTCTGCAGCTCTATACCATCCCTGAAACCCCAGACTCATGTTTTTGGTTTTGTTTTGTTTTAATTTATGTGGTTTAGGGACAGAGTTCCCAGAAGAAAAAGATTTATTTTAATTCATAGAAAGCATTGCTCATGTTTCAGACTTTTCTTACTGAAGTAGGACAGGATGGGGTGGGTGGGTGCCCTGAGGGTATTTCAAGGAATAACCTATAAGAAGATGCTCTTGTCACCACAGGAGCAAGATGATGTGAGGCTTACTGCCATTATCTTATTTGAGAATCTGGCATCCCTAACAGGAAAACAGTGGAAGACATTTTTTGCTGAAGAGATAAAAAAGAGCATGATTTCATTCCTTCTCCACCTCTGGGATCCCAATCCCAAGATTGGAGCTGTAAGTGGCCTTTTATAGATACCTGTGTCTCCTGTTCTTCCAGGCTTGAAAAATGCCAATAAGCTAGTTCTAGATGAAATACAATCCAGATCTGAACTCATTCCTCAGGCCTGAATCTGAAAACTGTTTCTCCAGGTCTGGGTTCTTTTTTTGTCATCTCTTCCCAAGTTTGCTGTTCCAGCCCTGAAACTGAAAAACAAAACAAAACAAAATGCTAAAAATGATTGTAATGATTTTTGAACCACTGTTTACTACCACTTCCCCAGTATTACCCAGCATTTCTTCCTTCCTGGAATGAGATTCCTGCCTTATAGACAGTGACCCAGGAAACTGTTTCCTAGGCTTGTCGTGATGTCTTGATCACCTGCTTCCCTCTCCTGGGCCTTCAGGAACTGTATGGGATACTAGACCATCTCCTTGATCAAGACCTACCAAGAGCAAGAGATTTCTATAGGCAATTTTGTGGAAAACTGGTGAGTGTGCAGCAGATGCTACTTGAAGAAAAAGAGTATAAAGCATTCCCAGATGGGCAAACAACATAAAGAACCTCTGGCCAAAGCTAAGACCACCTTGCAAGGATAACGATGATTCTGATAATGACTCCCACATTGCCCTCTTCTTTCTCATAGCACTAGGACCTGCTCTCCCAGGTTCCAGAAACTCACATCTGTTCATTAGTTCTTATCCCTAGTGCCTTCCTGAACAAATTTTAATTGAAATGGCCATAAGATAACTTTCAATCCACTAAATAATCAATAAATGATTACATGAATATTCATTGGCCTTTAGAATTCCCATTTGAGGACTTAAAAGATGATGAAAATAAAGGATCAATGTATTGCACATGTTTCCCTTTACTAGGACACTGTTCCAGACACCTGCACTTTAAAAGGGAGATTTAATTTGGCTCACTGTTTCAGGGATTTGGTCCATGGTAAACTGGCTCCAAAGCAGAAACACCATGGCAGAAGGTCATGGCAGAACAAAAATACTTAGTTCAAGGCACCCAGGAAGCAGAATGGGAAACAGTGCCATAGAGGGAGAAGTGAGAAAATAGATATATTACTTAAGGTCACATCTCCACAACACCCAGGGGCACTGAGAATTGTGCTTCATGAATCCCCTTGGTACGTCTTAAACCAATCAAGCTGACATAATTAGTTCAACCACCACAGTCACTTTCCAGTTGCCCTCTTTGTAACATTCATCTCTTTTAAGGCAAAGAAAAATCAGGAAATTCTGTGGATCCTCCACACACACTCATTCACCTTTTTCACCAGCAGCTGGGAGGTGATCAGGAGTGCAGCTATCAAACTCACAGGTGAGCTCCATCCACGTGCCCTGTTCAGATATGTCTGTTCTTTCCCATGTATTTTTTTGTTTTGAAAAAGCTACACAAGGCTTAATACTGCTATGACTGATATGATTCTCACTTCCCCACACAACTCCCCAAAAAAAAGACCAGTAGAAGAGCATGTTTTCTTTCACAAAGGGAAGCTTAAAAGCTCTTCTAACTTACCAACACTCACTTTCCTCCCATCATAGTGTTCCCCTGCTAAATTCTCCATGCACCTCCTGTTGCCAAGTAGTGGAAACTTTTTCATTTCTCCCAACTCTTTGCTTTAAGCCTAATGCCTTTTCATGCTTTCCTTCACCTCATCCCTTAATTACTCAGCATTCCAACCTCAGTTCAAACTGAGAGCTTGAGGAGCAACATGATACAAATAGAAAGTATGTAGATGTGGGAACCAGCAGATCTTGGTTCTGTGACAGTTAACATCTCTGCATTAGCTCTCTGTCAAATCGCTAATATAAAGAAGAAATCCAATGAATCTCTGAAGACTTTCCATTTTGTAATTCTAAATTGTGTCCTACAACCTCCTTCAATTAACCCAGCCTAGAGTTAATAAGCCCACCTCTTGGATATCTTTAAGACCAAATTAAAACCTATAGATTCCTTACTGGATTATATGTATGTTTGCCACAACTACATTATAAATTTGTTAAATATAAGAACATACTGACACAGGTTTAAAGCCTGCCCTCTTTCCCCAGAAGTCCATGGTGTGAGCTTTCCCATATATGCTTGGGATGAGGGACCATTTGCAGACACAAGGCTCAAAACCCAGTAAAGTTTCTCCCAACATCATCCTAGGGAAGGAATGCAGAGAAAGTTATAGAATCTTCTCATTCACTAACCAGACCATCTGCCTTCTGATCAGGTAAAGAGTCTTACATACTCCACTTTTTCTCCATTGAATTTAGATGCCATTGTCCTCAACTTGACCAGCCAATATGTAGAGTTATTAGGCAATGAACAATTGACCACACGTGAGTGTCAAACCTAGTTTCTGCCCAGCATACGGTTATGTTTATGGAAACAGAAGCTGTTATAGCTGCAAATTCCATATGAACCTGGAAACAAAAAATGTTTTATAAAATATATTTATTAATACCTATTCATTTTACAAAATTTTGGGTTTCAATGGGCTTTTATATATGCATGGAACATATTTTAGTAAGAATCATCACTAGAAAAATCTTAGTATACAATTATCTCTGAGGCTCCCTAGACCTTAAAATTTCTGTACAGTTCAAAGCAACCTCCAACTGCAAACCTTCCTATGGGGCATTCCCAACAGAATATGATTTTCTAATTGTCTAAACCTACTGATCACAACTCAGGACCTCATCCCCCCTCCTTCCTTCATCCATCTTCTTGCCTCTCTTTTCTCTCCTCCCTTCTCCCTCCTACCTCTTCCTGTCTGTCTGTTTCTCTCTCTCTCTCTTTCTCTCTGTCTCTCTCTCTCAAAATAGAGCCCAGAGACTCACTCATGCTAAGCCCGTACTTTTATCACTGAGCTACACTCCCATCCACTCTTCCCTTCTTCCAGTGTTAAGAGGATAGCTCAAAATTCTTCCTTGCAGAGTAAAACATGAGCATTAGGACCTGAGTTCCACACAGGTGTGACTCCTGGTGATAGCTTTACAGTACCTCATAAATCTGGCATTGGCTCAGGATGCTCTTCCTGCTGGGGTCTGGCTCTCTTCATTGACTTATCCTAGCTATTCTTTTCATTTCAGGGCTCCAAACACTTCAGCAAGACCCCTGCATCAGTGTCCAAAGAGCAGCCAAAGCTGCCTTACAGACCCTCCTGAGAAGGTGTAAAGAGACAAGTATCCCTCTGTAAGCCATCAAGAAATAAACTGCTAGGCTTTTTCTAAAATTCACTCCTGTCATCATATTAATCCATAAATTTATGGAAAGATGGTGGTTAGTATGGGAGCCTTGTGTTAAGAATGTCTTCATTCTCTATTATCTCCTTAGTGGCTTCCATTAGTAAAAAAAATAAATAAATAAATCTCATAAAATCACTTTAGAAATAACCTGTGATTTGTGTGGTGACAGCCACAGAGCTTTGCATAGGTTAGTCCTCTATCTTGGGATGCTTAAATCCCAGCACTCATCAAAAAGTGACAGAACTTGACTCAATCACACTGCAGTAAGAAGGGACTACTGTTATTTCCACATATAACCCTTTCCTCTCATATCTTTGTCAGTTTTGAATTACTTTAGCCCACACTCTTTCTAAAATATAGTCTTATAATAAAATGTAACCTATCTATTTTCTGCTGGGTTGTAATTTATACATCAAGACTGTGCCAGGTATTTTTCTGCAAAAGACACTTTCTGAAATTCTACCAGATCTTATTGTTTCCTTTCCATTTTTTAACCTACTGCAATATTGCATATCTTTGAGTGCATATATAGGATGTAAGTGCTAAATCCTTCATAATACTGGGTAGTAATTCTTTATTCTTTGCCATGATGTTCAACTAAACAGTTGCATGCATGAAATTAAGTACATAAAAAGAAGATTCCAACATGAAACTTGATAGTCTTCTAACATCAACATCATAATCATTTATTAGTAACATTACTCATATAACCCTCTCAAGTATCCTTAAAAATTCCTATGACCGTCCTGGTAAGTGGCTGTGGGCCTCACAAGCCACCGCCACACCAGGGCGAGAACTATCGGCGTTCCCTTGCCTTTGATGCCCAGAATTGCTTTTGCTATTCTAGGTCTTTTCTGGTTCCAGATGAATTGTAGGAATCATTTCTCTAGATCTGAGAGGTACGCAGATGGTACAGTGATTGGATTAAATCTGTATAATAATTTAGGGAGAATGGCCATTTTCACTATGTTTGTTCTTCCTATCCATGAACAAGGAATGTCTTGCCAGTTTCTGAAATACTCTTAGATTTCTTTTTTTCAGACTAATATAATTTTCAGTGTATAGATCTTTTACTTCCTTTGGTATATTGATTCCTAAGTATTTCATTTTGGGGTATTATTGTGAAGGGTGTGGTTTCCCTTTTTTCTCTCTCAGTGACTTGGTTGTTTTTGTACAGGAATGCTGTGATTTTTCAGTGTTGACTTTGTGCCCAGCTACATTACTGAATTTGGTTATTACATCTAGAAGTCTTTCAATGGAGTTTGGGGGGGTCTTATATGTAAAGTATCATATCATCTGCAAATAATGATAGTTTAACCTCTTCATATCCTATCCTTATTCGTTTTATTTCTCTTGTCTAAGAGAGAGAGAGAGAGAGATCTCTATTTTATCTCTTGTCTAAACATTGCTCTGGCTAATGTTTTCAGAACTATATTGAATAGGAGCATGATATCCTTGTCTTGTTCCTGATTTTAGATTTGAAGCTTTCAGTTTTTAACCATCTTACTAAATGTTAAGATCTTACTAAATGGCTGTCCGTTTATCATATATAGCTTTCATCAGATTGAGATAAAGACCATCTATTCCAATTTTCTGTAGGGTTTTTATCATGAATCAGTGTTGGACTATATCAAAAACTTTTTCTGCCTCTATTGAGATGATTATATGATTCTTGTCTTTGGCTCTATTAATATGATGTATTATGTTTATTGATTTGTGTATGTTGAGCCATCCCTGCATTCCTGGGGTGAATCATACTTGGTTGTGCTATATAATCTTCTTGATGACTTTCTGTATTCTGTGTGTCAGTATTTTATTGAGGATTTTTTTATCTATGCTAATTAGGGAAATTGGCCTGCAGTTCTCCTTTCGGGTTGGGTCTTTCTCTGGCTTTGGTATTAGAGTAATACTTGCTTTCAGGAATGAGTAAGGGAGAATTGCTTCCCTTCCAATTTCACTGAAGAGTTTGAGGAGTGTTGGCATTAAGTACTCCCTAAATTTCTTGTAGAATTCAGCAGCCAGTCTATCAGGACTTAGGCTTTTCTTTGTCATTAGGCTCTAATAACATTTTCAATATCATTAACTGAAATTGGGGTATTCAGCAGTTTTACATCTTCTTGATCCAGTTTTGGTAATTCACATGTTTCTAGGAGTCCATCCATTTCTTCTGTGTTATCAAATCTATCAGAGTGAAGGTTTTCAAAGTAGGTATTGATAATCTTCTGTGTTTCCACAAGGTATGCAGTGATTTTACCATTTTCATTCCTCATTGCATGAATTTGAATTTTTCTTTATTTTTTGATAAGATTGATAGTAGCTTATCAATTTTATTTATTCTTTCAAAGAACCAACTCTTTGATTCATTCATCCTTTGTATTGTTTTCTTAGTCTCAATTGTATTAATTTCCACTCTTTATAATTTCCTCCTTTCGTTGGGCTTTGGGCTTGACTTGCCCTTCTTTTTCTAAATGCTTGAGGTATAGTAGAAGGTTGTTTATTTGTGTTTGTTCTGTTTTCCTGATGTGGTAATTCACCACAATAAATTTCCCTCTGAAGACTGCTTTCATTGCATTCCACAGGTTCTGATAAGTTGTATTTGCATTTTCTTTTGCTTGTAGATATTGCTTAATTTTTTCTTTAATTTCCTCTGTGATCCATTGATTATTACAGAAGGTAAGATTTAGTTGCCATGTGTATGGAGTTTTTGTGATTTCTTTAGACATTAATTTCTAATTTTGTGGTGCTATCATCAGATAATATGCATGAAATAATTCTAGTTCTTTGCATTTACTTAAGCATGCTCTATGGGCTAGTATATGATCTATTTTATAGAATGCCCCATGTGAAGCTGAGAAGAATATATATTCTGTTTTTGTTGGTGTGTGAAACACTATGTACAGATCTATTAAATCCATCTGTTCACAAGTTTGATTCTGTTCCTTTATTTCTTTGTTGATTTTCTGCCTCATTGATCTGTCTCTTTGTGTCAATGGGGTGCTCCCATATTTGGTGCATATATATTTAAGATTGTTGGAGAAGAAGACAAGATGGCCAATCAGTGAGCAACAAAATACAGAGCCTCCCAGGAGAAACAACACATACACCAGAATAAAACACCCTGGAGAGACCCAGACAGAGGGAGATGGATCCCCTTGACACAGGAAGAAATTAAAATGTAAAAAAGCTAGTCAAATACATCGGGACTACACCTGAAACAACTAAAATTTACAGGACACAGCATTTTTGTTCACGGTGACCTGCCAAGTTTGCAATGGCCTGACTCCACGGTGGCTGGCAGAGCCAACCAAACTTGTTCCCGCCGCCACTCACAGGAAGTACAGCAGCACTGAAGTCAGGGGTTGGTGAGCCCATTAGAGAGTGGAGCCGGCAAACGGATCTTCATTAATCTATGGCCAGTGCTGGGATTGAGACCCACACACACACAGGAAGGCCATGATCAAATGGGCGACATGTTGGAATCTGGCAGGAGGAGCCTGAACTGGGAGCAACAGTGACTTCAGTTGGTTCCTCCCTCCCCAAAGCAGATTCATGGGATTTGCTTAGACTGGGCTGGGCCCCTGGCCAGGACCCAATGAGCCAACCCAAATTGATTCCCTGCACCTAGCAAGTACTAACCGGGGGAAGGCCTCTGCAGTTTGGTTGGCCTGGTGGGGAGGGGCAGGCAATAGCAGCCTCTGCTTGCACCTCAGTGACAAGAGCAGTCAGGAGAAGGCAGAGGTCCTGCACCAGCATGCTTCAGAGGAAACATGGCCAACAGGGAAGGGGGCTGGGACCTGGACTGTAACTTGTGTGGAGGAAGCCAGGACCATGACAGGAGAGAGAGGCAGGAGGAGGTCCCCAGCCCAGAACCCTGAGAGCCCTGATCCAGGAGAGGGAAAAACAAGGGAGACTGAGGGCGGCAAACATGCAACAGCAGACATGGCTTCAATGGACATTAAAAGATATCTTCAGGACCTTGTAGATGAGCTCAAAACAAATATTAAATCAGGTAAAGCAAGATATGAGTAATGCTCTCAGGGAGCATCTGTCAGGAAGATACAGATGGAAGAAGGGAAGAATACAAAAAAAGGAGAGAAACATTTGATAAATAATATAAAGAAAATATAGAATACATGAAGCAGATTCAAAGAGACTACCAGGAAATTAAAAACTCCATTGAAAGCTGGCAAAATGCCTTAAAATAAACTAAGGATAGACTATCAAAACTTGAAGACAAGTTTGCAGTGTGTGACGATGAAAGGAAAGATCTCTTAAAAATAACAAGGAAACTGGCAGTAACAATACAAAGGCTAGAAGATGATGAGAGAATCTACAATTTAAGAATAAGAAATGTGAACGAAGAAGCAGGAATACATACAGGCAAATTACAAAGGCTATTCATGGAAATAATTAAGAAAAACTTCCCAAGCATGGGAAAAGAAAATGACATTCAGTTATGTGAGGCATACAGAACTCTAGCCACCTACAACCAAATCAGATCTACACCCAGACATATAACAATCAAGATAACAGAAATTTAATATAAACACAGAATATTAAAAGCCATCAGAGAAAAGAAAAAGATTACCTATAAAGGTAAGCCCATCAGAATCATGGCTGACTTCTCAACACAGACCATCAGATCAAGGAGAGCTTGGAGTGAAATATTCCAAGCCCTAAAAGAAAATAACCTCCAGCCCCAATTGATGTACCTTGCAAAACTGTCACTAGAAATTAATGGAGAAACAAGATGCTTCCATGACAAAGAGGAACTGGGGGAGTTTGTGACCACCAATCCAATCCTACAGAGAATACTGAAGGACATTCAAGAGAGAGAGAAAAAAATACCAGGATTTTAGGAACAATGGCAGAAAGTCCTCAATGAGTGGGGCAGACAGTAGAATGAAGGAGAAAACTAGACAAAGAGACAGAAAAATAGCATAGCAGAAATGAGGCAGAGGATAACTAGAATCTCTAACATAGATGTCCTTGGTATACTATATTGTTAATAGTGCACCAGGATTTAAAACCCACATTACTCACACTACTCTGCTTAGATGTATGATATTTTGTTCCAGTCATTCTACCTGTACTAGATTTGAGGGTACAGACAGTAATCCTGAAAATAACAGGATATAGTATAGCAATCATCCTTAATTTCCTATTAACTTAATCTAAATCTCTGTAAAACCTACACTGTTTTACCATGACTGATTGTAATTGAATCTGGTTTGTTGGATCGCAGTTTTGTATTGATAGATTTTATTCAAAGCTGTTATGATTGATAGTATCAAGTCTGAGAGTATAGGCAACTGCACTTAAGATGACAAGATTCACTAGAATACCCACTCTCATTTGATTATTACCTGCCTTTGAAGTTTTATACTGTATACAATATTTTATTTTTACTAATATTGTTATGTACTGCTATATTTAATTATACTGCTATATTCATTTATGCCTGATGATATAGGCAATTCTATTGAAGATAATAAGAAACAACACAGCAATCATTGTAGATCACCTTGTACTGTGGTTTTATATGACTTTTTGGTTTCATGTTTTTATAGGAATTTGTTTTGTTTTGTTTTGTCTTGCTAAGTTTTGTTTTTCCCTCTAATACAGAAGAGAAATACATGAAGAGACTCATGTATGCATAGCTGTTTACACTCTCACTCTTTGACTATCTACTTTGTATGCTTTAATTTTGTAGCTATTTCTAAGAGGACAGTATGTAATTTATCAACTAGTGATTTCTTATTGTTTATCTCTTTTCTGAAATTCTGTATTATCTCTACACTTTACATGCTTTTTTTTCTCTTTAAATAAAAATTTTTTAAAAAAAGATTTTTATCTCTTCCTCTGGAAATTTTCCCCTAACAAGTAGATAGTGACCTTATCTCTTTTGATCATTCTCAGTTTGAAGTTCACATTGTCTGCAAACAGAATCACTGCCCCTGCTTTTTTCAGGTTCCTGTCACATGGAGTATAGTTTTCCACCTTTTGACACTCTGTGTATGAATTTCCTTTTGAGTTAAATGCATTTCTTGTATGCTGAATATTGTTGTATTTTGTTTCTTAATCCACTCTACTAGCCTATTTCTTTTGATTGGTGAATTGAGGCCATTTACCTTAATAACTGACATGAATTGGCTTGTCTTTCTCGTGTTCTCTGTGTTGTTAGTTCCCTATATTTACCCCTCTGTTTGTTTGTCCTGCTTGTTGGTTGCTTGTTCTTTCTATTGTTGTTCTTGCAATTGTGGTCATTTCTATCTCTTTCAAGAATATCTTTCAGTACTCCTTGTAGGGTTACTTGGGTTGTCATGAAGTTCTTCAGTTGTTCTTTGTTATGGAAGTATCTTATTTCTCCATTGATTTTTAAAGATAGTTTTGCAGGGTACATCAATCTGAGTTGGAAATTGCTTTCTTTTTTAAAAAATTTTATTTAAAGAGAGGGGGAAAAAAGCAAAACAGAAAAAGAGGTACAAACAATACAGAATCTGAGAAAAAAAAAGCAGTAAGAAATCACTAGTTGATAAATTACATACTGTCTTCTTAGACCTATTTGTTAAAGTTACAAAATTAAAGCATACAAAGTGTACATTCAGTGAGGCTGCAAAGAAGTTCAATGATCCAGTAACAACTTAGCAACATGGTCTTTCAATCCTACACACTTAAACATACATGCAGCCATATCCTCTAGAGCACTATCTTTTCTTTTTTTACTTTTTAAGTCCATTATCTGCTTAGTTATATCCTGTTTCAGGTTGCTCAGTACCTTACTGACTTGTTTTGTTGTTGTTATATACTTTTAATCACCTTATATAATTCTGTCGGCTTGTTCTTGAGTTTCTCCTCATCCATGATCCATGCATCAGCTTTGGTGGAGTTGGGAGATTTTTGGAGGTATTTTGTTACTTTATCTACTTTTTTTTTTTTGAAGGTAGCAAAACAATACAGAACAAACCCATGCGACCACACTGCGATAAAACTACCACAGAACCTCAGAGCAGGTCACCAGGACACAAGCAATGGGCTCAATAGTACAGCCCATTTTGTTCACATTAGCTGTTCTTTCAATCAAATAGAGGAAAATGGAAGGAAATATCAAACTTTTAAAAACAGAATATTGAATAAAGCAGTACCATTAATCAAAACTGAGCAAAACAGTGATAAAAATATTT